>CM031236.1:186222641-186335141 GCA_018340775.1 Taxus wallichiana var. yunnanensis | reverse complement strand
ATGTTCCTTTTCTGGGTGTGATGATGCTTCCTGCTTAAAACAAGTTAATTAATTCTCCATTACATGAATAAAGAATGGTTCAAGAAAGAAATTAATTATATCTTGGCAGATGGCTAAAATATGGCAATGCGGCTCAAAACGTGCAGCCAACTGAAAACAAAAGTAGGAGAGTTCACAAGTTAGTTTCCCTTTAATAAATTGAATAATGTTCTTAACAATCCTCTATTCTGGGAAAACATGTTCAGAAAGAATTCTATCAGGATCCCCATTGTCGGTAAGGATCCTGCAACATTTTTCACAATTTTCATTAATATAAGCGAGATGCTAACTTCCAATTCTCATTCAGCTGTAATATGAGGGACTCTGGACATTCTATGAACTGTTGGCTTATTGTATGAGGCAATCTTAGACTCAGAAACAACTTCAACAAACAACACCTCTCAGGGTAAGCTATCAAATAATCTGCCACCATATTCTTGCAAGGAAAAAATGCATTGTTAATAATATTAGCACATCAAGTATGTATTGCAGAGTGAATGATAAGAGCCATTGCAGCTTCTTGAAAGGCGAATTAGTCAAGTTTCTAATAATATCTCATGACACACCAAATACACCAAAAATAGTTCTGAGTTTTTACACTCTCAATTTAATTTACTATAGTTTTAGTATCAAATCAGTCATAAGTTTTATTACTTATACTTATATTGCATAATCAATGTAAGACAATTTCTAAAAATCTCTTTATGTAGATTCTACTCAGAAATTTTTTGTCATCTACAATCATGCACTATGAAAGCTTAAATTATTTAACCTTTTATTTAATAAGCAATCATCAGAGTGTCATATTGCCAATGTACGTGTTTTAATTTAAGAATTTTTGAAGATTCTTGGCATTTGCTGATCAAGTGAAATGACATTACCTAAGGAGCAAATCCTTTCGATTATCCTTGCAATTGTGCTCAATACTACAAAGTGGGTCCTTTTGAGACAATATTATAATTTCGTCTCTAAGTTCCCACCTTTTTAACATTTAATAATTTATTTATTTTATTTATCACGCACACGAAAGCATTTTATTTTTTTCTCTCATTTTACCCTGCTACATTTCTCTTCGAGCTAGTTCCTCTCGACCATTATTTCTTCTTTGAGTTTTGGGGGTCATGATTCAAGGGCAACAGGTGGATTTGATTCATAGTGCTTGAGTGGCAGACTGGTATTTGAAGGTGGGGAGGTTACTGAGGTACCAAGGTTCATACCCTTTTGCTGGCTCTGTTTCAACGCAATAGGGCATACAATGAGGTTCGACAACGAGAACGACTTTGTGGACGTCCTCCAATTTGCGGACTTTCCACTTACAAATGTCGGGCTTGGCCAAGTTTTGATTAAAGTCAAGGCTATTGCTCTCAACCCTATCGACTGCAAGATCCTCAACCCTCGTCGCACGTGCAAGACATTAACTGTATACTTACTCCTTAACGAAAATGCATTTTATATTTCGATTTTGTTTTGGATTTGTCCTTCTAAGAAACTACCAATTTTACGCTCAATCTGTTAACTTCTCTCCATTCATTCGACAGCGTCGATTTCCAGAAAGGGCATATCGTGTTTATTGTGGGAGGAGCTGACAGGGTTGGAACCCTCACTATTCAACTAGCAAAGCATGTCTTCGAAGCTTCTAGGATCGTTTCCACTACAAGTACGGGAAAACTAGATTTTTAAAAACCTTGAGGGTAGATTTGGTGTCAGATTACACATGGGAGAGCTATGATCAAGTGCCGGATAAGTTTTATTTTTTTCGACACCATAGGTATGTGATCACTATTTTAGTTCACTTTTTCCTATCTACATTCTTCTCTCAAATTAGCATTCAACCTTTATCGACTTCAATCTTCTCTACAACTGATATCAGGTCTCAAAATTGACTTACACATTGAATCAAGCTCTCTCCTTCATAATAATAAGAGTCTCATGAATCAATTGCTCTTCTTTTGTTGACAATACCATCTATGTCTTTTACATTTCTCTACATACACCAACATATCTCTCTCTGGCTTCAACAACAACTTAGGTTCAAAAATAAACTTTTTATAAATAAGAATGAGCACACCAACATGACCCTTGACCTTCAACTTGAGTGACTCTTCAATTGACACCCTTAACCATACATTCAAGGATATGAAAAAAAACACTTCAAATAAAAACTGCCAAAGGTTGCAATAATTGTGCTGACATATATCACATGTACACTCTCTGAAATCTTCATGAATGGTTAATATTCTCTGGGTTATGTGATGATCCAATAGGGAAGTTTTAACTCTTTTTTATTCTTACTTATATGTCAAAACCTTCTATTCACCAAAAATATTCTTTGTAATTGTCATTTTCCTTGTCTCCTAGTGCTATGATCATGTACTTGTCTTTTAGTGCTGACATGCATGTAAAAAGGAAGTTAAACTATGGAAATGTCATTTATAATATTCATTCAACCTTAAAGTTTTGACATTTCTACTTCCATATCTATCTTGGAAGAAGGAGGCATGAGAGCACACACTTTAGGATCATTATTATGAGCTTCAGGAAGGTGAACTTTTCAAACCATGACATTGCATCTTTTCATGGTCCTTGAACCTGTAGGAGGTCTTCATCAACATCAAAACTTGGAGATCATCACAAACAAAGGAATAAGCACTTTGTTCACATTTCATAAAAACTTTCAAATCCATAAACTCAAAAATATGTATAACAATGATGAAGGGTCTGGATTACACAAACAAGGTCCTATTTGAGTTTTAACATGGTGTATGAGGTTTTGTGTTCACTTTATAACTATCAAATGAGGCATGGTGTTCTTTATTTTCAATGACAGACTTGCACTATTTAGAAATTTGAATGAAGCACATGCACCCTCTGTCAACCATGATTGTAAATATATTCTTTAAAAGGTATGAGACAACTTTACATCTTCCCAAATCAGAGCTTTGTCCAATTTCATTCAAATGAGTTGCAAGTTGTTCGTTCTTTCTAAACCTTTACTCAACAAGGGTTTTAAGATTTAACCTCTAGTCATACATCTAGAGATTTTAGTGTATTTTCCTTCATTGTTGTGCCAATACACGTGAGGAGTGACTTTGTTAGAGGTTCCCTAAACCATCTCAGGTTTTATTTTTCCTTGAGTGATATGCTAAGTTCATGATTAGAGTTTGAGAGTGCTTACCACTTTGACTGTCATAAAACAACCTCAGTCACAGACTTCAAAAGTTAAAGAAATCACATGTATGACCCTTTTTCTCAATTTTTAATTCATTGTTTGAGGAGTAAACTTTCCTGCACCCTTTTTTCATATTTTGTGCAACTATCACTTGAAGGAGTATAGACATGAAACTTGCTCATTTGCAGGATTGTGTACTCTTGTGCTTAAACCACAGTACCAAAAATTCAAGTTTGATACTTCTTACTCACATACCATCACTTATTCATTTTATATTGCACTCATCCTTCACTAATAGATATTTCAACATGCTTAATCTTATCTTGACTAGATTAGAGGAGGAAGATATAGTTTTTCATGCACAAAGATACAACCTTTGAGAATACCCTGAAATAACTGTTTTATCCATGCACTCAAAAAACATAAATTGAAAGTGTTGAATAGGACTCTTGTATCTTGTTCACAATCATATAGCTATTGGACACAAGTATTTTGCATCAACAAGATCACTTAGATGAAGGACTAATGTTTATCAGTTAGCACACACAAGCTTTGCAGGGGCTGAAATTTGGTGGTGGAGAGAATACATCAAATAACCAAATTAAATTCTTAAAAACACCTTTGAGAGAAAAGAATATACATTGACCACAAGCTTTCACACATGGTGGTTCACACTAGAAACTTCAAAACAAGACTACATATGCAATATTTGCAAAACTAAGGCATTTCCATACAACACTATCATGCTTGGATAACACACATACCACCATCTTGTCATGGAGAGAATATTTTACACTTATGAGGAGTTTTCAGACTTGAAGAAGACATTTGGAGTCAAAACAATTCATTGTTTTCCTACCGCTTGAAGAAGGCGGCTTGAGGAGAGAGAGACCCTATTAGAAAAATGCTCATAACTTCTTTGTTTCTCAACCAATTTCCCAAAAAAATTTAAAAATTTTAGGCTTAGAGTTTTCTTCAAAAATTCCTTCTATGATTTATCCGAATAAAGATCTATTTTTTTGGGTGCTAAGAAGCCAAGGTTCTCGATTGCATTCCTTAATAAACCAGTTTTAGTAAAACTTGAATAACTTCAAAACCCCATTTCAAAATTTTATGAAACTTGACATGAAGTACTACAAGACACCCCTATACACACTCCATAGGCTGGTTAGCCATTAATTTTTCTATAAATCTCAAACCTATCTCATTTACCTCAGCTTTCACTGTAAGTCCTCAAAGGTAGTTTTGATGAACATTTAAATTTTGCCTCCAGGAGCTAAAATAAGATTTTTGATTGCTTATACATGCTCTAGGAAATGTTCCTAGACTCCTCCCATACTTATATGAGTCTTATCATGAACTATTATTCCCATACACCTCATTAGGATCCAAAACTAGGCCTAAATGGACCAATTAGAACTGTGACTCCCAACATTTGACCTGTTGCTCATTCCAAAAGCTCTTTCACATGATAGAATCATCATGTATGACCTGTATAACATTTTTTCTAGGTTTACCAACCAAATTTATTCCTCCAATGGGTCTCTTACTTCACTAACCAAGCTTGCAGCATCCTAGAACCATCTTGGAATCAACTTGAAACCTCTTTATGAGCTCCAACTATCACTGAGAAGGAACTACCAATTAATCTTCATGCCTCTGACTGAGCTTCACTTCACCATTCACACCTTTTCCATCAATGCCACATGACATCAATGACAACACCAATGACCAGGGTTCAATAATCTCCCCTTTTTCATTTAATGACAACAACTCAGAAACCTTTGATGGCAAACACACACCAACAACTTCAAATCACTATTCCTAGTTTCTGATAGCACTCTCCCACATTTGACATCTATGAAAAAGGGTCATGCATTCAACATGATAAACAACATGCAAGCAATCACTTACAAAACATAAACTTACCTCAAGAAGCTCCCCCTTGGATTAAAATCACTATCTTGCCACCTGTGTCTTAAACTAGTCATTAGCTCCCCAAAGAACTGTGTTCCACCTTCTTTAACTCTAATAAACAACAAATGGGAATTAAAGGACTTGTCTTGGTATATATGCAACTCCCCTGAAGGTGTCTCCTCTTTCTTGTCTTCATCTTGACTATAGACCACTTATTTTGTGGACAAAAATCATTCTTATCAAACTAAACTCCTACAAGCTCTTAACAACTCATTATCTCTATTTAATTTTGTAACTTGTTGTATAGGCCATGTATCAGCATTTTAGTGCATGTTGAATGATATTTGATAGCCTGTATATTCCTTACCATTTCATGGAACATTCTTTCAATGCTCCCCCTGAGGTGAAACTATCCATATTTCCTTGATTTTGCAAGAATTTATCCTTAAAGCTTGATCCCACAACATACATTTTGATATATTGCTTTATCTCTTCCCTAAAGTGAATTTTCAGAATTTGTAGTCTCTTTTTGATTGGTTTAGGGTATTAATTTGGTTATCATTTGTTCCAAACCTCATACCTTGCACTTGGATTCATTTCAACTCCTATAATGATCACAACTCATGAAACTTATTTTCCTACTCACATCTCACCAACTTGTCCTTCATCATCCTCCATTAGCTCTTTATTCTAATAGTCAACATTGGCTCTTAGCCTTCTTCAACCCTACTTCAAAAAATACTACCTCATCCACAAACTGCATGGAAAAGAATCAAAAGTTCACTCCCTTACTTTCTTGCTCTAGGTTGCAAATTAGTGCTTTCAAGACAAACATCTTTTCTAGGATCATGATTAGACCAATCTAAGGTGATTCCCAACAAGATAAGAACATTATTAGTAATCCTTTAACCCTAATGAGGTGTTTATAAATTTTCATCACCCATTTCATTCATCCTCTCCTTCAAACTTTAATCTTGTTTTTCTTATCTAGCAACTTCTACTAACCCTGGAGCTAGACTCTATTAACTTTATCTTTCTCTGCACGAGGTTTCAAGGTAGGATACCAATATTTTTAAACACCCATTTTCAAGTTATCCTTGGGTATGAAATCTCATACCTTGAGGCCACCCCTAAAGATAACTTCCTTTGTTAAGGAACACTAATCAATTAGGTATAGCCTGTATTAACATTGTCCTAGGACTTTCAAGAAAATATTCAACTTAAACTAGTAAAACAACAAAATTCCACTTGAATCACTCTACTCATCTCCCCATTATCTTTACTTCAAATTTTCATGCAATAATTCCTTAGGTTGGGTCTCAAAACCCATGCCCTAGTTCAAACCTAATGTACAACACTATGAAGCCCACGAACACAATTTTTGCAAGAATGTATTCTATTTAATTATTCAAGACTCAAATTTTCACACAAATATTTTCATCATGCCCTCCACCTTATTTTCTTACCAGAAATTTGTGACCACAAAGTTTAATGTCTTGTTGCATGTGAAATTTCTTTCTCTTGCTCGTTAGAGCAGGGTATGAAACCCTCTCTCTCACCTAATGAATGACACAGACTTCTTACTCCTATAAAATAACCTCATTTATGTTTTAGATGATTTCACCCAACCTTCCTATGGTTTTCAATCATGTTTATACTCATCACAGAGACAAATCATGACAAGGTTGATCAATCCCACAATGCACAGTCACACTTTTCCTTCTCGGGTTATTATGCATCACTTTGATCCTTACACATGTTGCATTGTATACCATTTTTGACCACTAATACTTAGGCCAATGCATAGAACTAATGAAGTATTCTTTTAGAAGGTTCTTCATAACATTATATTGAGTGGTAATACTATTCTACAAACCTTTTCATAACCTACAAACTACTTGAATGATCCATCAAGAACTGATTGAGATTTGAATTTCCGTAGGGCCACATATTATAACAATTTGCTTGGCATGTTTAGGATGGATAGAATTCAGAGCACATAATTCCATACTCCTTCAAAATTCAGAACTTGAGGACACTAGCTCAAAATAATGAAGAATATGAACACACACACACACACACACACACACACACACACACACACACACACACACACACACACACACACACACACACACACTTTTCACTTCTTCAAGTAAAGGACTTTCTTATAACTTAAACAGACCTCCAATATGTAACTACTCAACTTGACACAATTTTTGTACTGAATGAGATCAACTTGTATTAGATTAGGATGTTAAATACCTTATAACATGTTTATACTCTCTTTTGGATGCCTTTCTTTCATGAAAACAATATTTTCAAGATGATACATACTTCAATTTGCAACAATTTTTCAAGAGCATACTTAGGAATTTTCAAAAAAATTCAATAAAGTAGAATGCTTTGATTTGCAAGTTGATAGAAAAATGAAGAGAAGACAAGGATTCTTTTAGCTAGTATATACCTTCTAGAAGCATAGAAAAGGAATACCATCTTGTGAGGTTATTATATGAATGAAAATTGACACGCGACCTTCAAGACAGACTCGACCTCCCGAGGTTATGCCGGGTTAACCGATGTAGAATGAGTGGATGGCTATGTGTAGAGAAATATACTGAAAATGTGATATGTGGACGAAAATATTTGGGAATGGGATGAACAAGCTATCAAGGAAAAAAATGTCCTCGACATGCAATATCAAGATCTTCTCGTCAAGGGCAAGGAAGGCCAATCTAACCTAAATGGGTCTAATGGATGGGTTGGAAAGAATAGCCACATGAAGACTCAAATCAATGTCGAACTCTGTTGAAATCCTTTCTAATGGTTGTGGGATATGTAGAAAACCAATGGGTGCCTCGTAACAATTTCTAGACAAGGTTATGGAATAAATGGGAGAGAGGCGTGGTTCCACTAGCTCTATAGGTGGGGTAATCTGGTTCCATCCGAACATGAGGGCTCAATGAGATTATTCATTCAGAATGTTCATCTTTCTGATAATGTCTCGACGGAATCGGGGATGTCCTAAAGACTAGTGTACGTAGTCCGGTGTCTAATTCTAATTGGTTTTTGGGCCCGTTCGGTTGGGGGACTGCTAGATCACAACCGTAAACTCTCTCTGGTCGTGGTCCTTGTATGGTCATATGTGGAATCTATACTTTGTTGTCAAGGGCAGTCCAATAGTCATAAGCCTTATCGTCTTCAATGTTTAATACGTTCAGTTGTGTAATTTTGTCAGAATACCGTGATGGTGATTTGAGGACAAGCATTCAAAGTCCAGTATTTATGTCCATAATCAATTTGGGCGCATTAGGTTGGGGGACCCGTGGATCACTTCCATATATGTTTGTTCTTGTTGTGGCCTATTAATGGTCATGTATGCATTTAATCTATGGAAATAAATAACAAGCTAATCCAAGAAAATAAAAGCTACACTATGTTTTTTATTTTTCCAATATAAAAGAAATAAAACAATACAAAACAATTAATCTAATTGAAAGAAATATTTTTGTGCTTTATTGGAACTTTCTGGTATTAAATGAAGAAATTAAAGCTTCAAATCCTAATTAACAAATCCTATACAAATAATAACCGGATGTAGTTATTTATCTAGTGCAATAGTGTATTAAATATATTCTAATCACAACAAAGCTTTTTCCAATTTAAAGTTGTGGATTATTAAATCTTCTTCTATCTCAAAGACACGGGAAGATTTAAAGCTTCAAAATATTTTCTTCCCCTATAACTTCTAAGATGGAATATGTGAGAATTTAACGTAAACCAAAATTTACAACAAATTTATTATCTATGGTGATATAGCAAGCTTCCTCCAGATATTCTTCCCTCACAAATCCAAAGGGATAGGAAGGGAAGGATCTACCACCAGAAACCTCTATAGAAGATGTGTAAAGCTTCTTGGAAATGAATCTAACTATTTGGAATAAAGGAAATTGCTTTTCTTCTACTCTATTTGGTATGTGTGTGTACGTTCAGAAATGAAGAAAAACTTAATATCAACCCCAACCTTGAATTACAGTACAGAGGCAAATCCAGTTGTGGTATCACTTTGTCCCCTCAGTTGTCTTTACCAATATTTTGTGTCCACTTGAGTCCAAGGAATTTTGGAATGAAAAGGAAGCAACAAGAAGAAAGTGATGAAGCAATGGCAACTTGATGGCGGTATGGTTGCAAATGCGGTAGTAGGAAAGACATTGCAAGGTTGCAATGCAGGTAGGAGAAAGACATTGCAAGAGTATAAAGCTTGGCTATGCGGTGGTTTTATATAAGGTTTCTAGCAAGATTGTGGCAACCATGGGGTGCCACATCAACTCAAAGGGGCAAGCAAAATACTAATTAGCAATTACATGTGTAGAGGAGTTTAGTACAAATTAATCAAGTCTAATTTTAGCTAATAAATGTGCTCTAAAAATGAAGTACAAAATAATATCTAACATTTTCTTGAGAAGAAGTGGTGGTTTTATATAAGGTTGTGGGACCTTGCAAAATCGGAAAAGCTCTCCGGATGGATGCACATGCAAAAACCTAAACTAACTTTCCAAGGAGACAGGTAATAAGATGCATATAAGGTGATGCACCGAGGAATGAAGAACACCTATCTTGCAAATAAACACAAATCATTGGCAACCAATATAGAGGACCTTGGGGTGCCATGGGGTGCCACATCAACACATGAAGGTCAAGTGTAAACGCTCAAAATTAATTAGCAATTACAAGTGGAAGAGGGAGTTTAGTACAAATTAATCAAGTCTAATTTTAGCTAAAATGATTCAGAAATGTGCTCTAAAAGTGGACTGAAGTGAAGCAACACGTATCTAATTCATGTATGAAGAGTTTTGGAAATTTTCACATGACCGCCACTAATTCATGTATGCAAGGTGGCGAGTTACAAAACCATTTTCTAAATAGGGCAGGTAAATAGGGTGGCATTTTTTGTAACTATAGGCAAAAACTAAGGAAAAATTGATGCGGGAAGTTACAAAAAATAAGGAAATGGCTAAGGTAAACTAGGCTACAAATATAAGTTGGAAAGAGGTTAAGGAGCTCGAACACCTTTGGGAAAAACATGAATCATCATTGGGGTTTTAGACTATTTTCTACAATGTAGCATGTGTAAATTTGGGTGCATACATATTGCCCCCTCGGAGAAGAGTTTTAACCATGAAGAGGTGTAAAATGTTGAGTCCGAGTATGGAGTTCCCAAAATGGGGAGTTAGTAGCTATACCTAACACACCCGTGTGCCAAATGTTGCCATCCAAGATCCCACTACCTATAATATGAAATAAAGACTCAAGTGTAGATAGATATGATATTGAAAAATAAACACTAAAACAAAACAACAAGAGGACTTACCATCTGCGTGAGGATAAAAGTATACCTACACTAACGCTCCATCTCTGTAAAACATATACACTCAAAAAGAAGTTGAAAACAAATCATATATATAACCAAACCATTCATTTTAAAATTCATTTGCACATATCCTCATTGTGATTTTGGAGCTCTGGATCACCGATCACCGTTTTGAGTGAGAGTATAATCAAAACGATGAGTGCGACACCGTGATCATGGCCCCACGAGTGAGAGACCCAACAGTGAATATGTTGATGATTATCTTTGGATACGAACCATCGAGTCATGGGATACCTTAGGGAAGTGGGACGTGACCCCTAAGATAACCTCCAGGTTTTATATAAGTTGGCTCTTCTCTAGGTACGAGGTAAGGATAGAGGAAAAATAAAACAAAGTGCAAAACTGATCTTTAAAGACACATATATATCCTGGGAAATTGTCTTTAGAATAGTCAAAGAGTGTTTAACATGGTCTACTATTTTATAGGAGTATCTTGAAGTATCAAGGGCCGAGAAAGTGTAAAACATAATAATATGTAGATGATAGATGCATATAGAAAACCCAAGGGCATATAACACGATAGATATTCAAAATTTATCTAAAACTACTAGTAATAAAGGATGAAAAACACATACTATTGAGAGCTAAAATGCACAAAACAAGAGCCCTTTATTCATAGAGAAAATAATACATAAGGTCGATTCGGCATAGATTACAACTTTCTTCTACAACAGAGCCTTGCTAAGGCTAGCAAACACAATAACTAAGCCTAGAATCCTTTTTCACATCTCTGGTATGTTTTTATTTTCTATCTTCCTTTTTTGTTGGATCAGAACATTCCTTTATAGACCCCCTTGGCTCTTGCTCCAATGTCCAAAATCAGATCTTCCACCACCAGCATTCAATTTTCTTTAAAAATCCTTCATTTTTTGGGCAAGATCTCAACTACCTATCGGTGATATTTACGATTGCCTTTAATTCATCCAACTTGCACTCCTTTGGTTGGTGATGATTCTTCCTTGCCATGTGGTGGTAGCACGCTTGTTTGAGGGCCTTTCTTGGGGCTTTGTCTTCAAACTTGTGCCTAAGTGACGCGTGGAGGTTGCACGCTTATTTGAGACCATTCATTCTCTCTCTTTATTTGAAATTGTGCTCGGGTGACACGTGGATACCCTATGTGTTTTTACTTGTATCTTTGACTATTTAATCTTTTGGGGTAGCTTTATCGAGCCTGATACACATGGGTGGCACTGCGTGCTAGTTTGGAACATTTATTTCTCCACATTATGCCCCAAGCACACCAAAGGGACACGTGGATATCTTCCACATTCAACTCCATACTTAGCTAAATTTGGGCTCAAATAAACAAAACAAAAAGAACTAGGGTCGAGGCAAAAAAATAGTGGCTCGGTAAAAGAGTCTCATACAAAAGAACTCTACAGTTATGGCGACTCACCAAGGGACTAGAGTTGTTGCAAAGTAGTCCACTCGATTTGTTGCGATATCCGATCCATTCCACCTTTGTAGGGTAGGTTTTTCGCCACGAGAGCCTAAAGCTCGATCCAGCTCTTATTATCTCCTTGTGAGAAAAAGTTTGAGACTCTGCCATGCTCATAGTGCAAATAGAACTCCAATTTCACGATTGGGTTTAGGATGGCTTCCACCTCGGTGATGTTGGAGCTCTCTTTTAAAGACTAAAAGACAATCTTATCTTTTGTGTAGCGATCATCAAGAGCTATTGAATTTATTCCTTTGATAGGACTATGGAGTCATTGAGGAAGGGGGAGGGGAAGCCTAATTGAACCAATTCATTGATACTCTTCTTCCACTCTTTGATCCCTTGTTAGAGCTAGGTCAAGAGATTATGGCATTTGATGGATGCTTTGTTATAGCTCGGGATCTCATTGATCTTTGCAGTAATCATCCACTTATCTATGATTCTGGTGCCTTATAGGGCGGATTTAGAAGAATTATAAAGTTTCTGAATCATCAGTAATGATTCAGGGACCTTGCGGATATGGAAATGCTGATGGTGGAGGTTGTGGTTTCCACATTTAAAATAACCCCTTTGCATCGATATAAATCCAAGTCCGGGGGCTAGATTCATTATCGTGGTGGAAATTTGATCACAACAAGAGGCATATAGCTCATGCACCAATGTTACAATTTGCCCTTTCTAGGGTTGTCCTAATTTATGGGTTAATTCCTTGACCACGTCCTCAAGTGATTTCAACCTTGTCTGGAGGCTGCCCTTTTTTACGTTGACATGCACAAAGTTTCCTAGAGTGTAGCCATTTCTACCTTTCTTGAATCAACCTCCTATTGGAGGGCTCCTTTCTCCTGTGAGAGAGAATTGGCCGAGGCTTCAGATGTGGTGCGTTTAGCTTCCAAATTCTTAGCTTCCCCCTGAGAATCTACAAGGACTTCTCATGATGGAGCTTCATTCAATTCCTTACGGAGTTATTTAATCTCCTTACCTTTTCCTTAAATCTCGGCTTATTGGTTGGTCATGGTGGCTTCTACCCTATGAAGGCTAGATTGTGCCTTTTTGATCTGGTTGTTGAGCTTGAGGTAGTCTTCATGACTACGACAACAATTGCATTCATTAACTTGATCTTATCTTGAGGCCGAAACTCTGAGAGGTCAACCGCGACAACGTTGATAGAATAGTCATCGGGTTGCATCTGCTCACATAATTTTGGATGCTTGGGGACTAACCATGCGATGGTCAAGGAGCTTTGTTGATGGTCATATAATGACTGCATCTACTTTTTCACTCTTGTCAACATTTCCTTCTTCTTTTGCATCGCCCTTCTGCTATCTTGGGCTACCTTGGCCATTTCAGCTTGACTCAAAAATTATGATGGAGAAGGGACGATCCCACCTGTGAATGAGAACCCGGGTGGCAGACCATATGGGATTGTAATAGGTGGTTGAGGCTGTGAAGTTACTGAGATCAAGAAGGGCCTATCACCACGCGGGGGAGACAGTTGGGATGGTGGAGGGGGTTGAGGCAAAAGAGAGGCTCCAGGTGGAGGGAGAGTCTAAGATGGGGTCACCGATAAGGGGATACCCCATGAAGGGGAAAATGGTGATGGTGGAGGAGGAAATTTAAAGGGAGCCCTTGGGAGGAGGGGAGAGGGGGTGGAGATGTAAGGGTCTCGACCATCTTTAACTTTTTGTGTGGGGGCTCAAAGCACTGATTCCTCCATAGGTCTCCTACTATGGGAACTGATATGAGTTGTGGAGTGGGTGTCTGAACCAAAGGATCTTACCGAGAAGTGGAGAGTGGAGGTTGTACTGGTAATTACTATTGAGAGGGCCCAAGAGGACTCTACGGTTGATCTCATGGGCTGCTCCTTGATGATTGTCACTGTGTCCTCACTCTCCGCATCGACCCATGATCCACATCTCAAAACTCCTCCCATTGTTCATTCACTAGATACGCCCTCAAAACAGAGGGTGGTTTGTCTAATCTCCTTCCTATAATTCCAATAGGCCTCAATTTTTTTTGCGCTCCAGTCCTTGTTACACATAGGGCCACTCTTAGTCCTTTTGTGATTGTGAGGGTGGGATCATACCTATGCCAAACTAGATGGAACGACTCCCATTCTTGAATTGGAATTTCACTGAGATCGACAAACATGTCGGTGACTCTACTCAAGGGGACCACCTGTATTCAAAAAAATTCTTGGACTCGTGTTTGCAGGAGTCTGAAACTTTGTTCCGAACTAAAGTCAAGGCCATCATCCCATCTAGGTCATACCTCCACGAGTCTTAAATTAGGGAAAAGCTATAGGAAGCCAACTTTTGTGTGAGCATATGCTCCACCTTTATTTTAATCACAATAATCCCTCCCTTGCTCAAGGGGAGGTCAAAAAGTGCCTTCTTTTTTCGACCGGAGCTGAATTCAACATCCATAGTACTTGTTGTCTAGTTATCTCAAGACCCACCACTTCATGTTGTGAGGACCCTTGGGAGCATGGAGGATTCATCTCAAAAATGCAGTTAATCATAAAATATCATAAAAATAATCACCAAGGGTGTAGGGGATCTACAAGGATGGACTGAACAAAGCTATTCATTCTGTTATTAACCCTTTTGGGTCAAATTCATGCAGGAGGGGCTCCATAAAAGAGTTAAAAAATTCATATATAGCGTTATACACTAGTCATGCCGACACATACCTCTGCATCCCATAGCGTTAGAGTCATGTATTGGTTGAGGTACCGGGTATTATGATATAAAATGAGGTTGAAAAAATACGAGGAATACCTAAAGGTGGAGTTTACTGGGAACATGGCTAGCTGCTCGCAAATAGACTTCAAAATGACTTCGGTGAAGTTGAAGTGGTATGTCTACTCTTTCTTTATGTACCTCATTCTAAACAGGGGCCATCATATGCCAATCATGGACACTCCTATCCGAATCTTGGCTAAAAATGAAAAGGAATTGCCAAGGGGTTGCCTTCCATGGTCTCAAGTTCGAAAGTGTTGTGGTGCTTACATGCGCTGATTTTGAAGGGTCTGTCATAAGGGGTTGAACTTTCCATGATTTCCAAGCTTGGCAGCCCTTGCATCCCATTTCAAAACCATAATACCAACTTGGAATTCTGGTTCCAACATCTTTTGGTCGAACCAAGTGTGCACCACCTACTGATGACGGATGATTATGGCTTCATAAGCGGCCTCCCGCTTCTCTTGGAGCTCTACTAGCTCAATGAGTCTTACTTATATTGCCATGTTTTCCTCTATCTCAATTTACTTTAATAGTTGTAACGTGGGCATTTCTAGGGAAATTGGCATCAAATATTTTTTCCCATAAACTATCTCATATGGCAAGACTTTTCGGATCTATTTAGGTGTGATTCGATCATCCCATAAGGTTGTCTTAACGTGTTCATGCCATAACCTCTTATGCTCATTTCCCATCCTTTTTATGAGCCTGATCATATTTTTGTTAGCGGATTTTTCCAGACCATTCCCTTGTCACGTGGGTAATAATTGGAGGATATTTTTAGATATATTCCATGCCTTACAGCAAAGTCAGATACTTTGGCCCCCAAAAGGCCTTAGAATTATCTGATATAATAGTATGGGGGGGGTTCAAGTGGGTAGTGATATCCTGTAGGAGTCCCAGGATCGTGTTCTCGGTGGCCTCTTTTAGTGGAATTGCTTCCACCCATCGGGTGAAGTAATCAGTTGCGGTGAGGATCCATTTGTGCCCGACGCTTAAAGTTGGGTTAACCATATCGATGAATTCTATACCCCATTATGCAAATGGTTCCTCAGTTAGGATGGTTTTAAGAGATAATGCCGCGTTTCTCCAAAAGCCTGTATAAACTTGACAAACATTAAATCCGTTTTATTCTACTTGATAGTCAACAAACAAAGGCTTGGCCAAAAGTATCTTGTTTCCAAGATTTTTATAGTTGTGGTTTGGGTAGAAAAATGGTCTCCCAAACTCCATGGTGTAACTCGTGTAATACCCTTTCAACTTCTCCATTCTCCCATTAAAGTTCTACACTAAGCAAGATCCCGTTAAAGTTTCTTTTGAAAAGGAAATCGCCAATCAAGGTGAAATTGGATCCTTGTTGCCTATAGTACCTTTTCTTTTTTAGGGAGAGATGGCTTGGGTATTTTCCCATCTACATGAAGCAGATCCTATCTGATACCCATCTATTTGAGTTGCTTTCTTGGACATAGAGTATCTTCTCGGGTTCATCATTAGTCAGGGGCATGGGGTCTTGTGTAAGATATTTGCATAGGCCCCTTCCCCATACTAGCTTTGTAGGTTTTACCTCAATGTCATATTCAAAGATCTTAGTGATCCAGTTAGCTCTTTTATCTGTTATCTCACCCTCTGTTATATATTCCTTGACGTTAGAGTGTGCCACCATAACCTGGATTCTACTATGAGTGACAAGGTGCTTGAATTTATTCAGACCCTTGACTATAGTGTAAGCTTGTCTTTCTACAAAGTTATACCTAGTTTCATAGTCATGGAGAGTTTTTGAAAAGAAGGTGACCAGATGTTCCTCTCCTTAAGACTCTCAATTATGTGTTAGCACACATGTTACACTATGTTTACTCCCGTATACATGATGAAATCCTTTGAGAAGTTGGGGTTGTCAAGATCGAGGTGGATGTAATAGCCCCTTTAATTACCTCAAAGGCCTTATGACCTTCAGCAGTCCATTTGAAGTTAAGGTCCTTCTTGAGCATTAACGTGATCGGGTGGATTATCTCAACAAAGTCCGAAATGAACTTGCTGACAAAATTTATCTTTCCTAAGAAAGATTGGACTTCTTTCTTATTAACTAGTAAGGGTAGTCCCAGATGGCTTCAATTATTTCTAGATCAATAGATATTCCTTCCTTGCTAACAATGTGTTTCCCAGGAGCTTTCCCTGGGTACTTCGAAAACACATTTCCTTGGGTTCGGGAGATCCCAAATTCTTGAAACTTCTCGTATACAACTTCTAAGGCATCAAAATGATCCTCTGCTACCTTGGTAAATACAGTGAGATCATCTAGATATATAAGAATTACCTTATTGATTAGTTCTCTAAACGCGGCGTTCATGGCTCTTTGAAAGGTATCTCCAGCATTTGTGAATCCAAATGGATTTTGTGTATGTGAAGGTTCCCCATTTTTTTGTGAAAGTTGTCTTATGTTGGTCTCCTTCTCAACCTACATCTAGTTATAGCCTGAAAAACCATTTAGCAGAGAGAATGTCTTTAAGCCTGTAACTTTTGTAATATCTGCTCCATGGAGGGTAAGGGATAGTGATCCTTTAGGGACACTCTATTTAGGTCTCTAAAATCTACACAGAGCTGAATTTCACCATTTTTATTCCTTACCAGAACTAGGTTAGAGACCCATGTTGTGTGCTTGATAGGGAAGATTATTTTGGCCTCTAGGATCTTTCTCAGTTCCTCGGCCATGAGGGATTCTATCTTTGGGTTCACGGGCCACTTCTTCTAGCATTTGGGCTTAGTTCCTTTTTTGAGGTCAATGGTGTGTTGTAAATGGTAGGTCATCGTACATCCAAGACATCGCTTTTTCATACTTATGGCATAAAGCCACAAGTCTTTCCATTTCCCTGTGAGTGACTAATCTCCCAAATTTTAGCTTCCTCCCATCAGTCACTTCTAGGTAGACATAATCCTCCTTTACCGCTGCAAACCTCCTTTGATCTGAATTAGCATTGTTAGAATAAAAAAGGATTTCTAGTGTTATTAACCCTCTTGGAAGTTTGTTCATCTTCAACTGAATAATTTGATCTCCATAAGCTTCTTCAATTTTGGGATGGAGTTGGTTTGCAAACTGGTCAGATTGCTGAGGGAAGTGTATAATATGTCAGTCATTGTTAAAAACCTGTTAATGATCGATGTTATCAGGTATAGAAGGGTGGATGATCAATTTTATGGTACTATCATTTGCTATCAAGTCCTGATCATGTTGAATTACGACCCGATTAAATCCATCCTATCAGCCTCCATATTTTTGTCTCGGGAATAACCTTGATATTAAAGGATTCAAAATATTTGATGAGATCCCACACTCTGTGGCGATAGGACCTCATTCTTGGATTTTTGTGGCAGCGGTGTTCCTTACTTGTGTCACTACAAACTCCAAGTCACCAAAGACTCTCAACTATTTGATGCCTTCCTTTCGTGTCATGGCCAAGCCATGTACTAAGGCTTCTTACTCTGCTTTGTTGTTGGTACAAGTGAACTAGAAGTGGAACGCTTTAAGTATATTCTTTCCACTTGGGGACAATAAGCATATCCCAGCTCTTAAGCCATTTATGCTTTTAGCTCTATCAAAATGCAGGGTCCATATCTAGGAATCCCTAATGGGACTCCCTTCTCTTTTATCCTCTTCTTTTACCACCTTTGGAATCATGGAGTCTTCGTCGAAGATGATGTAAGTTCTCAAACTTGTTGAATCGAAGTTCCTAAGGGATCTCCGGGGGGAACATTGTCTAAATGACTACCACTTTGAAGGTTTCCATCCTTTATATATGATTCCTCGTCTCGAGTGATCATGACATGGGAAGCCTCAAAGCCTGAGACCGCTTGGTCCATTATATGTTCCTTGACAAGGGGTTATTGATAATACCTTCATCTTAGACCCATACTTGGTCCATAGAATCAGATGGGACCAATCAAGAGACATGTAGCCTCCTATCTTAGCTATGAAATCACGGGAGAGACATAGTCTGAAGACTGAAAAAATGTCAATTACTACTATATCTTGTGGAACGGTTATGTTCGAGAAGGAATAAAGCTGCAACGGGAGCCCCTTGATAGCTCCTATGGTTTGGAATGATTTTCCATCCAATTACATGACTCCCTTCTTTAAGGGCTCATATTCAATTCCCAAGGCATCTGCAATTTCTTTGGGCATGACCGTAGTGCTTATGCTAGAGTCTATCATGGAATTATGCAATAATTTCCTATCTATTATAAGAGTCATAAAAAGGGGTTGGGCCTTGGTTTACTTACTTCTCCCTTCTGATTTAACAACACTACCTCTATTGGGGCCCGAATCATTTTTACCTATTCCTTCTCTTTCCTAGTGGAATTTGGGTCATCATTTGATCTCAGTGCTTCTTGGAGCAACTCCTTTTGTTCTGAATGCCCAAAATATCCCACAAGGATGTGTTAGCTGGTGCTTTCTTGAGTTGTTGGACCATGTTTATTGGTCCGAGAAATGATGTCTTGGATGGTGACTGGTGTTTTATTCCTTCAATTGCGGGATGGAGGGCACCTTGATTTCAAAAAGTCCTCGGGGTTTATTTTACAACCATCAACGGTGAGACTGTGATGGTTGGAGGCTCTTTTTACATCTTGCTAGTCGTACTTGGGATAAGAGCGGTTGTCTCTATCATCATTTTTTTGAAGTGAGTGTTGTAATTAAATTAAACTAGGTTGGAAGTAGCTACCTCATTTGTAAATATGAATTCCTCTCCTTCTACCCAGGATAAAAGTGCGTGCTTTGGTGCGATCTTTGCTTCTTGCTCTAGGGACATCCCTTGAATCTGCGCAACAAAGGCTACATTTTGGACTCCCACGGACTAGTAAGGTCTTGATGTGTTAACATCATATCCCTCCCTTTCTCTTTGTTTGATACCTTTTTTATATAAATTTCCTTGGGGATAGTCTCTTGGCATGTGAGGAATATTACAAGGGAAGCACCATGCGTTGGGATCTTCTACCAAATTGTTTTTCTCGGGTACCATTTCTCTTCCACTATTGGGTGGGATGGTCTAAGTGGTGTTGGAACTGGGATGAGTTGGTTAGATGACTGCGAAGATGAAGATCTGATGTTATGGGGGGTAGGTAGGCATGCCACCCTGATAGATTTGAAAATTTTGTCTTGGGTAAGCACTCTGATTCCTTTTAAGATTTACTATCTTGTTACAAAGTTTATATGGATTTTTTTGACTTCCTCCATCTATAGAGAAGAAGATAATGATGCTATAGTGGGAATAGGAATTGGATGAGAGGATGGGTAATTATATAGGGATGTAGGGGCTTGGGTAGAGTTCGGGACCTATGCTTTTGGAAGGGGAGCTACTTCGGGTATATTGGAAAAGGGGCTCTCGGGGGAAGCTTACCAACATCTATTAAACTGTTCTCGGCTTGGATTATAATATCATATGCTAAACTGTTCTCTCGGCTTGGATCACAATATCATATGCTTTTGGTAAAGAGTCCCCCCCTAATGATTGAATCATCATAGAAATATCCGAATTCACATACTTTAAGTAAAAAATAATAGCCATATCTAGAGGCCGTCTTGCTAGAATAGGAATCATTTGCCACATTTTGTGAAATCTAGTGTTAAAATTGGTCATAAGTTCTTGCAGACCCTTCTTGATGTTGATGAGATATTGTAGGAGCAAAGATCTATCCCCTTTCTCATTGAATCTTGCTACCAATACATTTCCCAGTTGGTCCCAAGTGCTGATAGAATTAGGGGTTAGGGACCGGTACTAATCCAGAGCCTTCCCCTTAAGGGAAGAAACTAGTAACCGCAAGGTGATGTCCTGGTCCCTAATATAATGTACCGCCCCCATATCTTTGGCTACGCTACATCCTCGAAGGTGTTCCTCCGTTTTTGGGACACGAGTTTTTAAGTCTTCTACAAGTGCTTGAATTTGGGCAGCGCCTTTAGATTTAATAAGCTGATGCCACAGATACATATCCTAATGTTGGTCATCTCTGGGCTAGGATTCCACACCGCCGGGGTGTTGGTAAGATGATCGGACTCCCTTGATTCCATGAAACAAATTGTCTCTGAGGTTGAGCTTGGTGGTGGGACATTAAGATAGGTCTGAGGATTCTAGTTGACTGTAAGAAGGGTCTACCTAGTGGAGGTGTTGAGAGAGTTTGGTTCGGAGGAGACGGAGACCTCTTAATTTGTCTACCTCTTCTGTTGCTGTAGAAAATATAACTGTAGATATTCAAACACATCTTCTTCTCTTGTTCTCACTCTTTTTCACATCTGTCTCATAAACTAGAGAGGACCAAACTTAGTACTATTGAAATCAGTAGATTTTCGACGATGAAGTCTTCACATGTGTCATTGTTCGTGTCCCACCGGTGTGCCAGGAAAACTATTGATGATTATCTTTGCGATAAATTGTCAGAGTCGTGGGATACCTTAGGGAAGTGGGACGTTCCCCCTAAGATAACCTCTAGGTTTTATAGAAGCTGGCTCTTTTCTAGGTGTGAGGTAAGGGATAGAGGAAAAATAAACAAAGTGCAAAACTAACTAAGGTGATACGTCGAAACTGATCTTAAAAGACACAAAGATAGATCCTGGGAAACAATCTTTAGAATATTCGAAGAGCATTTAACATGGTCTACTATTTTTTAGGAGTATCTTGAAGTATCAAGGGCCGAGAAATTGTAAAACATAATAATATGTAGATGATAGATGTATATAGAAAACCCAAGGGCATATAACACGATAAATATTTAAAATTTATCTTAAAATACCATCAATAAAGGATGAAAGACATAGACTATTGAGAGCTAAAATGCACAGAACAAGATCCCTTTATTTAGAGAGAAAATAATACATAAGGTCGATTCGGCATAGATTACAACTTTCTTCTACATCCAAGCCTTGTTAAGGCTAGTAAACACAATAACTAAGCCTAGAATCCTTTTTCATAACTCCAGTCTATTTTTTTTTCAATCTTCCTTTTTTTTTTCAGAATTGTTGGTGCTCAAATTAGTCTCGCCATGTTTGTCATTGAAATTCTTCAGTTTGCGGGATCTATCGTGTTTTCTATCTCCCCGTATTGATGCATGAAAACTTTGTCCTCCATTTGGTTGCCATGATTAGTCCCTTCCTTGGTCAAGGATCACTTAAAAGTCTAGAATTTGTTTTTCATTCCTCTATCCATATGAAAGAGTCTATAACTTGGGCATAAAACTCGGGTTTTTTCTTTTCCTTCCATTTTCCATAGCCACGTTTTGTTGTCCCTATCATTTGTGTCCCAAATATATGTGGAAACATGATTGGATGGGCTGGAGGATCACATTTGGGCCTTATATCATTTCCAAACTCTCTGTCCATGAAGAAAGATTCATTTCCGGGCTCAAATGGTGATTCTCTTGTATTTTACGGTTTGACGGGTGTATCTTTCCCCATCAAAATTACTTCTCAACATCAGTGGAAACATGGCCTTTTCTAGTTAGATGCGCTCAACGGGACTTTAAAAACTCTGAGGCTCACTTCAACCCAAAACTTGTCCATGTGGAGGAATGACACTCCTTTGAAAATTCACCTTTTGGTTTGGCCTTGAAGTTGCGCCGGGGAGACACATGGAGATTTTCGTTGCCTTGCCCAGAATTAGAAAAAAATTTCATGCAGCCGGTACAGTTTTGGTGGACCATGCACACGTGGAGGGTTGGTGCTCATTTGAGGATCCACCTCAGGGTCCCACCTTAACAATTGTGACAAGGAGACATGTGGAGGCTTTTCGGCTCCGCTTTGTACTTAAAATTTTTAAAGAAATTTTGAAAGCCCTGGGACACGTGGAAGGACCACGCTTGTTTGGGGACTGGCCCCTAAGTTTTATTTTGAAGAAGCGCCATGAGGGCACTTGGAGGCTTCGCTCACTTTGCCCTTTGCTTGAACTTTTCAACGGCCAAAGAAAATGTCGCGGACCCTAGACACAAGGCGCCTTCAACTTGAACCTTCAAATTTTTTAACAAACTTTGTTGAACTGAGACACGTGTTGAGCCCACACTTGTTCGGGGTCTCTACTTTTGGGGACCATCTCAAAATGCACCATTGAGACATGTGGAGGCTTCCACTGGTTCCTTTTTACACTAGACTTTTCAAAGGCCAAAAGACTTTTTTCTTGGGCCTTGGGCACGTGGAAGGCCCGCGCTTGTTTGGAAACTTTCCCCTGTACTTCTCCTTTCAATTGCGCCAAGGAAACACGTGGATGGCTATGATATAAAGTAGAAAAGGGGAAAAATCAATGGTTGTTGTGTATTGAGTCCAAGGATTGTTAAGGTCATTATTGTGAAGTTGGAATTGCTCAAGAATTTGTAAAAATGGGAATTACTAGAGGAGATGGATGCGGGATAGAGTTGCAAAGGAAAGAAAGGGAAAAGGATGAAATGATGAAAGTTATAGGCATAAAAGATGAAAAAGGTGTTGCCTCGAGAGCAAAAAGGATTACCTGTCAGATCCAGTTGTGCAGAACCTCCGAAAAATGATTAAAAGGGGATTTCTCACATGACAGAATCAAAATGATTAGAAGGACTCCCAAAAATTTGTGGCATGGCATCCTAGTCATTAGTTGAGGGCCCAAGAAATGTGATCAGTTCACAATTGGTCCACCTGGTAGCTTTCAGATGTGAATTTGTTAAATGTCACTTTCTGAGGCAAATTGGTAACAAACAAAGGTCCCTCGAATATTCTTCTCTTTTGGGGGAAAATTGAGTGAGAAAATGTATAAATGCAATGAGAATACTCTTGCAAATGGTCGGGGTTGAATTCTTAAGAGAAAATTTGAGAAAGTCATCTTCCTGAGAGACCAAGCCGAGATAACCTGTTATTTTCTTCTGTTAGATTTTCTATCATGTCAAGTTGGTTGCAGATATGTATAGCCATTGACGAGCACTGAGATTGCTCTGGAAGCTTTCCCCTGCTGATGAATCTAAGCAATTTTGAAATTAATTTGTGTCCAATCTCTAGCAATTTGTGTCTGCTTTGTTTCGAATGTCTAGCAAATGGTTTCTTTTGTTCCTATTGCAATCTTACATTGAAATTTTGTGAAATCACATAGGATCTCATCCCTGTGACAGTTTAATGGTATTTACAATTTCATTTCAAGAAGAGCCTTCATCTTGGATGAGATAAACAAATTTAAAATCAATTCACTGTCATTTGTTGATAAAGATTGTCTATAAGTCTTTGGGTGTACCTTAGGCATGATTGATTAGATATTTTGGTGTTTAATTGAGTCTTTCAATTTGAGCCTTTGTGTTAGAGTCTCAAAGATTGTGTGAAAACGTGTTGATCTGGGCCTCCATTGAAGCACACCTTCTAGTTGAAGGAATGTCCTAACTATTTTGAAGCTTTCTGTTGTTGAGTTGTCCATTGTTGTGAAGTCCCTCAAAGATTTGGTATAATCAACTTTATCTTGCTTCATCTCCCACCAAAATCATTCAAAAACCATGAATCCATCTTGAACTACCCATGTTTGCCTTGTATATCAACAAAGGAACAAAATCTACTTACTAAAATATGCAAAACAATCAGGATTTCTTAATGTCTTCAATAACCTTAGCCTTGTGTTGAAAGTATCTCCATATTTTAGAAGTGACAACTCTTAAGAGTTAAATTATGGAGTATTGACCATATTTTCCCAAGGTTTTCTTCATAAAATTTGTGCAAAAGAATGATATCTCCATCTCCTTCATCAAATAGAGGTTACACTAAGGGTCCTCTCACACTGGTCAAAAGGCAAGGCCTAAAGCAGTGAGGACAGGTCAAATCCTCTTAAATGTGTTATCCATCTCTCCACAAATATGAGTAACAAAGGGTCAGTTAGATCTCATCCCCGGATACAAAACGACACACAATGATCTATCTATCTCTAAGCTCCATGTCCAATTTGTGTTGATGCTCATCTTGAAAGGGAGAACAAATTATTATACCAACAAGAACATTCCTTTATAAACACCCTTGGCTCTCACTCCAATGTCCAGAATTAGATATTCCACCGCCAACATTCAATTTAATTACAAAATCCTTCATTTTTTGGGCAAGATCTCAACTAACTTTCGGTGACATTTACGATTTCCTTTAATTTGTCCAACTTGCGCTCCTTTGGTTGGTGATGATTCTTCTCTACCACGTGGCGGTCATACTTGTTTGAGGGCCTTTCTAGGGGCTTTGTCTTCAAACATGCACCTAAGTGACATGTGGAGGTTACGCGCTTGTTTGAGAACATTCCTTCTCTCTCTTTATTTGAAATTGTGCTTAGGCGACACGTGGAGACCCTATGCATTTTTATTGTATCTTTGACTATTTAATCCGCCAGAGTAGCTTTATTGAGCCTGAGACACGTGGGCGGTGTGACACTAGTTTGAGAACATTTATTTCTCTGCATTATGCCCCGAGCATGCCAAAGGGACATGTGGATATCTTATGCATTCAGCTCCATACTTAGCCAAATTTGGGCTCAAACAAACAAAACAAAAAGAACTAGGGTCGGGCGATAAAATACAGTGGTCGGTAAAAGAATCTCATACAAAAGAACTCTACAGAAGACAAAGGTTAGTATTTTACGTTTGTTTATTCGAAACCTAAAAATGTAAAATTTGAAAAATCTACACCTAGTGGGGTTATTTTCAAAATTTCTTGTGTTAAAATGTTCCCTAGGAGGTGGTCTAGGTGGGTCTACCTTTTGTTTTGTCTAAAAAGGTCTATTTTTGCCTTTTTTTGCATTTTTGGGTCAAAGAGGGGTGGGTTTTCCATTTTGGACATGACTGTCACCCTGCGTACGGCGGTAATTAAAGAACCACCACGAGAATTACAAAACTACTTCTCTGCAAGAGTGCAACATTTTTGTAATTGTCGAGGCAGAGAGAAATTTTGACCAACTTAGGTGATTTTTTTTTCGATTTTGGGTGGTTTTATATTGTTTTTTATGAGATTATGTATAGAATTTTGTTGCTAACTTGCTCTTTTTCTTGTTTTGTGAACGCAGGAGTTATAAATTCACTGGAGTCATGTAAGAGAGTGTGATTGACTTCCAAGCATTATTTCTCAGCTTACTCAGGACGAGAGGGATTTATTACACCGGGATAGGTTGTGGAGGATCTCTTAGGTGCCACACATAGCACCAGTCAACCATATTCTACGCAACCTATTGTCTTAATGGGATGCTGACTGGAACACTTTCCGGTTTCTTGGTGTTAGGGGAGAGTGGACCATCACTCTCGAGGATGTCTACAAGATTCTTGGCATACTTGTGACTGGTAGACGGTTGACATTGGAGAAAGGTTCTCCAATTTTGTATAGACAGTGGGCATCGTATATGGGAGATGATGGGGCATCGATTATGGGGGCTAAGTAGGATATGTGGCTACTATCAGTTTCCTCTTGCACCTATCCATACTCTACACAAGACCATCATTGGTATTTTGGATTCGCGTTTGGTAGGAGACAAGGGTGGGGACAAGCTCTTTTATTTTGGGTCCCCATCATTACGTAGATTGAGTAGTATGGGAGGATCTATGCCTGGGGTGTGGATATTTTTGGACCACATATAATGACTTGTACCAAGTTGTGAGGATACAAGGGAAATCCCTGAGCCATCCTTCTTTAGTGATATGTTGGGTGTATGAGTGGATCATCCCCTACCATAGGGGAGTTGGTATACAGGATGCAAAGGGCCATAAGGGCCATGAGATGGATAGGTATGTTTGTTCTCATAGGGGCACATCAGCCTGTTACTTCTTTGACTATAAATGACTTCATTATTAGACCATATTAGGATATGATTAGATTATAGGATCAGGAGGGGACTATCTTGATTTCTTGTGCCAGAACTGCATAGTTAGTTGACAGGATTGCGAGGGTGGAGGCCCACCTTACTACCAGAGTACCCTATCAGTTTGGGTTACCCTATGATGACACTCTTCCTGCAGTGTTTGTTGTCTACAAGAGCATTAGAGAGGCACAAGTAGGCCCTAAGGCCGAGCATGGTTGGAATATTGTAACACCAGGGGTACTTATCAGTGTGGAGAAGGTATCAGTCCCAGAGCACCATTAGCTCTCCTAAGGATTTAGGATGTACACACTCACAACAAGGAGGAGGAGGAGGAGGAGGCCCACACAACCACAAATATAGAAACTGAGGGTGAGACCGATGAGGAGATGGGTGAGGTTGGAGTTGGAGAAAGGGGGTGATATAAGAGGAGGACATTGAATACATGGCGGAAAGATCAAGTGGAGGAGATATCTCTATGGCAGAGAGAGTGGAAGTGGAGGTAGAGAAGGAGACTCTTGTTTCAGAAGAGCCACTTACTCATGAGGGAGATGGTGATAAACCCCGAATTTTACATGTGCATGGATCAACACGTAACCTTAGGAGAGGGTGAGGCTCATTTTATAATTTTTTACTAATAGTAGGTGCACTTTTTCCCGTGAATGTTTATGTCTACCACCACCACCGGTTGTACCAAAACTTATACCATCCAACTTGAATGCTCAAAGATCTTAATTGTAGATGCTCTTCTCTTTATGACCTTCACGGGAAAAATTAGCTAAAATTTCTAGTAAACTATGCATTGTGTTTATTTTTGGTTTTCAAATTTTTTCTAACTCATTGTTGTTTTCTTTTGTTTTTTTTAAAAAATTAGTAGCCACTAGATTCGCTGATGGTTGTATTGTGAGATATTATGTTGTTATCAATACGCAAGATCTATGTATCCACTAATGGTTGGTGAGATATTATTCACAAGATCTTGTCGATAATAATCCCTACAGGAAGACTCGTGCAGAGCTGCTGGAGGAAATGGGACAACCATTGGAGGTTGGATGACATACCGATGTGTTTGCACCTCTTTGGAAGGCCGCATAGCTCTTGACTTCTTAGAGCAAAAAGATTGTCACATATGAGATGGCAGAGAGGATGGCGAGGCGGAGCTACTCACGCAGCGAGGCCGTGACTAATGGTCATTCTCACGGTCACTCTCACCTCTCAATGCATTCACGACATCGAGCCATAGCAAGAGTCGTAGCCATAGCCATGCACCATCTCAAGCTTACTAAAAGAGGAATAAGCCATTAAGGCCTTATTGCTTCGATGCCATTTTGTGAGGCATATATATGATGTTTTTGTATTTTTCATGCTCATTGTGAGCATTTTGACCACACCTAGTGTGTGATGGCATTATATACAGACTTGATTCACTATGATATATATATATATCTCTTTTTGATTCAGCTATCCTTTACACTAGAGTTGACTTCATTTATGGTTTACTTCGCATGTGTACTCTTAGACGTTTTAGAATCTCTGATTTTATATGATTTTCAGAATGCATGCAGTGGATGATAAATGCTAACATAATGATTTTTTTTTGTTGTTTTTTTTTTATATGATGCTAATGCAAACACAATGTAATGTTGAAACTTTAGTTTTTCAAGCAATATTTGATACTTCTTGTTTTGTTGGAAAAATGTGATGAATGTAATATGATAAGTAAAATGAACCCACTCCACTTCTAACCCCACACAACTAGTAAGATGTGAGGGCTCAACATCGAGAGCTAGGAGGGATGTGAGTTTTATGATTTTGATGAATGGAAGTGATGAGAGAAAGACAAGATTTTGACAGAAATCCAATTAGAAACCTACAACCTAACTCTACACACAGTTTATTACACAGTAGAATGTGATTTGCTTGCAAGTTTATCTATACTTAGACCCGTAGATGGCCTCCTGATTGAAAAATATAGTTTTAAGGTTTTAACTCTTGTGGAACATACACATCTAATTCACTTTCTTGGGATTTATGATTTCAAAACACTTTTTATTGAATGAATTGCTTTTAACTTACTAATTTATTTATAGAGACCCCCTACACCTTGCCCCATACTACTAGTAGGAAGCATGGGCTCATCACCAAGGACAAGGCATAGGTGAGTAAGGGCACTTCCCTCCTTTCCCAACCTCACGCCACTAGTAAGAGGCGCGGGCTCAACACCAAAGGTTGGTGGGGCAAGGAAGTGTGTAAATGAAAATTTTGTATTGATTTTGACTTGACATATATACTTTTTTTTTTTAACTTTGAGTTGTGCTTTTGGGAGGGATAACTTTCCCCTAGCCTCAACCCCATGTAACTAGTAAGATGCGAGGGCTCAACACCAAAGGCTGAGATAGGTGAACAAGCGATCCGAGTAAAATGTTTAGAATGATTTTGCTACAAAAGAGGTTTCTCTAGGAGAGATGTGACACCAAGAAGCTTCTAGGACAAACTATGGGCAAAGACACCTATGCTTTGGAAGAAAACTATGAGTAGAACCAAGTATGCAAGCCTTGGTAGGATTAGTGTCAAAATTTTGTCTTAACTTGTTGAACTCGATGAAATGATTAGAAATGTTGATGATAATATTGTAGATATTTGAAGAGATGTGATCGAATGTTTTGCTAAATTTTTAGAAGTTTTTGAAAGTTTCTGAAAGATAAGTTCTTTGATTACAAATTCACAAAATGATCTAGCAGATGAAATGTAATGCGGATGCAATAGTGTACATGTGGAAATGCAGATGGATTATGCGTAGTAATGTCTTAAGTCAAGTGAATTGACTACTCACCAAATTCTTCACCCTCTAGAGTACACAGTGATATGCCCCATTCTTGTAGTCCTCCATGACTCGATATGGGCCCAACCACTTGGGCCTGAATTTCCTTCCTTCATTGGTTTTCTTGTCTATCCGGTTGTCAAGTCTCAATACTAGATCTCCAATGAATATATCATGTTCATATACCTTCTTATTGTACTACTCGGCACATCCGATCAATGTAAGCTCTATGGTGCACCTCAACTCTAAGTCAAGCTTCATCGAGAGTTTCTAACTCAACGATCCGTACTTCATGATATTCTTCTTCTCCTAATATTCCTTGTAATGATATCCAGAGACTAGGTATCTCGACCTCAAGCAAAAAAACCGCCTCCAAACCGAACACTAAAGAATATGGGGTTGCCCTGTCGGCGTTCTTACTGACATTCTATATGCCCACAAGGCCGAAAATAGCTTTAAATGCCAATCGTGTTTGTTCTCCTTAACATTTTTCAGGAGAATGGACTTTAACGTCTTATTAGTTGCCTCAACCTATCCATTGACCTAAGGGTAGTATAGAGAGATTGTGTGATGATTTATCTTGAATTTTTTGTACAACTCACACACTTCTTCATTTTTAAATGACATGCCATTATCGAGAGATAATGACGTGTGGGACCATGTATCTATAGATGATCTAGTTCAAGATGAACTTTGTAATTACAGACCCTGGAATGGTGGTAAGAGGCATGGCCTCAACCCACTTCATGAAATATTCTATGGCTATAATTATAAAATTATGGTCATCCGTAGATGAGGGAGAGAATTTCCCTATCAAATCTAAGCCCCACGTGGAAAAGGGCCAAGGTGTTGCAATCAGTTGTAGAGCTTAGGTAGGTATATGAATCTCGTGAGAGAATTCCTAACACTTGTGGCACTTGCATATGTACTCTATTGTGTCGTGTTCTAGGGTGGGTCATAAATATCCCATCCATTGTATCTTTCTAGTAGTTGCATGTCCTCCAAAATGACCTCCACAAACCCCATTGTGGGCTCCATAGAGGATCTTTTTAGATTCTTCCTCATCGACACACCTTAGCAACATTCTGTCAAAAGCTCTGTGATAGATCACTTGTTCTATAATTACGTACTTGGCAGCTATGATGCATATCCATCTTCTATGTTGTGAAGTTTCTCCCTCAGGGTATGTGTGGTCCATAATAAAATTGAAAATATCTTAATATCATGGACACATAGCAATGGGAGGTTTGATTTCTATATAGTATATAAATTTGTCGGAAACTCAGGTCTACTAACTCTCCACCATCTAATGGGTTGTCTTCCAACCAATCGGTAATGATTTGTCCCTTGACGTACTTTTGGTTGATATAAGTTAACTCAAATTCTCCCATTAAGGTTATGAAGTGTCCAAATTTCTTGGACAAAGAACCTTGTGTTAGGAATGTCCAAAGACAATTTGTTTTAACAATAACCCATGTTTCTTGGTTAAGCATGTAATGCCTTAAGCGTTTTGTTGCAAATACTATAACAAGGAATTCCTTTTCTTCCTACGGATAGCGTGTCTCATAATCTAGCAACGTATGACTGATAAAGTAAATTTAACAATCATGTTTCTCATCATCTTCTTGTGCTAACATGTAAGCTAACGAGACGTCTATTGCCCGAGAATATAAAATGAGGGGGCGATCTGACTTGGGAGGCATGAGTGTGGGAGGTGACAGAAGGAATCGTTTAAAAATTCAAATTCCTCATCACACTCATCTATCCAAATGTTACAACAATCCTTCTTTAACAAATTATTTATCAGATGTATAACAAAGGTTAAATCGGGAATAAATCTTCAGATTGCACCGAGATTTTGAGAAAGGATCGAATGCATGACTTATCTGATGGTGGGGTCATTTCTATAACTACTCATATTTTTAGTGGATCTGCATCTATCCCTCATGAAGAGATGATATAAACTAGCTAGTTCCCTCCCGTGACACTAAATACACATTTTTATGGAATCAATGTAACGCCATATTTGATGAGGCAAGAGAGGATGATACGAAGCACTTCGGGGTGATCACATCATTTTTGTAGTTGTCCAAAAGATCATCAACACATGATTCCACAATCTTGTGAATTAGATCATGGAATATGTAAGTCATTGCCCATTGGTAAGTGACACCAATATTCTTGAGACCGAATGACATGACTGCAGTAATAAGTTTCAATAAAGGTTGTCTTTGTTTGATCTTCCTTAGAGATCTTAATTTGATTGTATCTAGAAAAACCATCCATAAGAGACAATATCTCATGACCAAGTTGTTGTGTCAATGATAACATCGATGGATGGTAGTGGGAAATCATCTTTAGGACATGCTTTGTTTATATCCCAAAGTCAATACATATTCAAATTTTTCATTATTTTTTAAGAATGGGGACAATGTTAGATACCCACATTGAGTAATCAATAGGTTTGATGAACCCCACCTATAGGAGTTTCATAACTTCCTCTTTAACCATTAGCGCCACCTTTGGTTTCATAGGTCTAGATTTTTGTTTGATGGGCTTGGCATCAGATTTGGTTACAAGATTGTGGACTACAACATGAGGAGAAATTCCTGTCATCTCTTTATAACTAAATGTGAAGGCTTTTGAATTTTCTTTAAGAATATTCGTGTGTATTTCTACTTCTTCATTAGTCAGTGAAGAGCCTAACTTCAAAATATTTAGGTCCTCCTTTATCCCAATGTTGATGTCGATCGTCCCTATGATCAAAGATGCATTACCCTCTTCAAACTCAAGTGAGGCCGAGGTATTTCTAGTTCCCCTTCCTCTTCTATCTCACAAATCTCAAGGCCTTCTAAGGAGGAGGGGTCCATCGTGCGATCTCCAAAATAGGAGGAAGAGTGAGGAATGAGAGCAAAGCCTCTCTTATGATGTGCGGGATGTAAATCCATATAAGTGTTAAGGTACCCTAAGATAACCTCATCATTTTCCACATAATCTAGGGTACGAGGTTCATTCTCAGCCTCAACATATGCCAAGATCAGATTTGTTGGCATTCTAGCGAACTAAGGGTTCAGGGCGAACCGAAACTGTGAAGTTGGTATCTTCTAATTCTCTACTTAGATAGAAGCAAGAGAAGAAAAAATAACTATTGAATCAGCAAGAAGGTTTTGTTCATGTGGGATGGATTTGATTGAAATGAATTCAAAACCTTTGCTTAAGTTGAGTACAACAGTCTTATAGAACTGCAAGTGTTCCGCCCTAGTCTTGTATACCTCTGAAACTTGGTTAGCGACTAGCTGTGAATCACCCAACACTCTAATATTACACGCGCCCATCCTCTTGGCTACTATGAGACCAATAAAGAGATCCTCGTATTCTACACCATTGTTTGTACATTCAAAATTTAGCTTGAAGGAAAAAGGCATGACCTTCCCTTCAGAGAAGTGAGGATCACACTTGCCCCAATGTCCGAAGTGACACTTTGCTCCATCGTAGTTAAGAGTCCAATAGTTTCTTGGAAAGATTGATGTTTGATCATTCCTTGCTTCTTCTTCCTTTCTTCTGAGACTTCAACCATGCAAATCCCTTTAGCGGGAAGAGAGCCGAGTCCCAGAGCATGTCCTATGCCCATGGAATCGAATGGAAGGAGAAGGGGTAAATCATTCTCCAACAGCTCAAAATATTTTCTATGGTTTTGTTGATACCGTCTTAATAATCATGGTTTTGTCTTTGACTACAGAATCCCTTCGATCAAATCGATAGTTTCTAATTCCATTGTGGGAATTATTTTTGTCTCTAGATTTGAACTCGTAGGTTTTTTCAATTGGTTTACGGGGAGCTCAAACTCAGTATGCACCCCAATTTTCTTCTTTAGGTTAGCCAGGTGAATGTCAAAGGGCTTTGGGTCACCTCATGTGCAAAGACTTTCCCCAAATGTAGCAATCTGACTTCCTGAAACAATGTGGAAGGAATCACCTTCATACGATGTATCCAAGGACGACCAAGAATCATATTATAGTTATTTTCCTGTCTATAATATAAAACTCTGTAAGAACCATCTTGGGCCCTAGGGTAACTGGTAACATTATGGTTCCAATTGATGTTTCTTTGAGGCTATCATACCCTCTTAATGTGTTTCTTTTTAAAGAAAAATGAGTTTCTCTGTAGCCTAACTTTTAGATAAATGAGAAGGGGACAATGGTGAATGTTGCCACGTCAGTCGAACATTGCACACTTTAGCATCTATGAGCATCTTACTGATGTCAAATATAAACTTGGCATCTCTTTCAGGCTTGCCAGGAGGATGTACGTTGAAGTCTGTAATTTAATTGTGCCTCTGGAGGAGGGTAACTATTGTATATATCTGCCCCCCTGGGTAAATATAGTCCACAACACAAAGTGTCGACATGCGAAAATTTGCGCCCAAGGCACAGGCTGGGGCGTACAACACAAAGTGTCGACATGCAAAAATTTGCATTCCCCAAGGCACAGGCTGGGGGCGCAACACAAAGTGTCAACATGCGAAAATTTGCGCCCGAGGCGCAGGGTTCTGCCAAGAAAGCACAAAATGTCAACACCACATTTTCAGTGCCTATGGCGCACTTAAGAGTATGTTGACATGAGGATAGTTGCGCCGAGGCACATCTTTAGGAGGTGCAACATTTTGAGCGTTGACACCCTGAACCCGACAGAAAGTAAACCCTGATGCGAGATATTAAATGGCCATAACTTTTCATGGCTCGAGCTCGATTCACGCAATTCCTAGGGTTCTCACCTATTGCCAATTTTTGGGTTTGTTAGGGTTCTCACCTACCGCCATAATGAGATGAATTAAATACAACCTTGAGGTGGTTGGGGTAGATTTGGAATTCCTCTCTCTTCCCTCTCTCATTATTCCTATAAATTGTAAGGAGGGGCTTCTTTCTAAAGGTTGGACATTCTTGTTTTGCCCCTCCCTTCTTCTCTTTGGTAGGTGAATTTGTGGAGTTCAAACCTCCCATCTAAAACTGTAATGCAACTTTGCCTCTTGGCATTTTGTAGTGTATTGTATCAATCTTTGGAGAAAATAATGCATGTCTATGGATGATTCTCAACCCTCTCTGTGTTCATTTGCATCCTCCTGATCTTTCACTGCAAATTTGGTTATCTGTGCATGATCTTGCATTGCATTTTAATGGTTTGTGTTTATTGCAAGACAGTGTGTCTTCATTCCTCGGTGCATCACCTTTGTTAGTTTAGGTTTATTTTTATGCATCTTCTTACTCGTCTCCTTGGCAAGTTAGATTAGGTTTTTGAGTAAATCCTCTACATTTTTATGTGTGCATCCGAAGAGAAATAGGAACCGGCCTTCATCCAGAGAGCTTTTCAAATTCGCAAGGTCCCACACTTGGGAAAAGTTCCATGTTATACAATCGCACTTGAGAGTCTCAACCGATCGAGTTACAGACATTTAGGGGTACTGTGATTCACCATCAATAGTAACATTGATCAAATTCCCAAGACCCAATGCTTCCAATAAAGTAGATCTATGAGTAGGGGAGTTCTTTAACAAATCTAAGAAGGAGATGTGAGAAAAGGTCTTTGTTAAATCAGTGATCAAATCGTAAGCCCCCACTGGCTTCAAAAGTGTTGAAACATCATCTGACACAGATGGGTAAATAGGAATGGGCTGCGAAGAGTAGTCTCAAGTTCTCATAGCGGCATTTATTTGGGGTTTGATTTCTAACTCTACTAGACCCACAATCTTAGTTTGTTGGTGACCATCTAACGAGGTGCCACCAATGGGTTTGACGAAGTCGAAGCTTCATGATCATTGTTTCCCACTAAGACACCCTTGTTTGTACCATGAGGGTTCCAACTTACTATTGTTAGGATGTGTTAGTAGGGGATTGTTAAAGATCTTAAATGGTGTGTTTTGAGGGGATACATGCCCCATGCTAGTATTCTGAGTTGGTGTCATAGGATTCACCAAAAAAATCTCAACAAAGAGTTATCTTTGGTCCTCTAGTAGACATTGAATGAATTTATTATAGTCGCGACATGTTCTAGCATCATGCCCTTAGACCCTATGGAAGTCGCAATACATGTCAAGATAATAATCCCGAGGTATTTGGCTTGTGCTTTATTACGGTCCAAAGTTTTGACTATTATTCAACTATTGGTTATTGTAATTGAAGTTTGGAGGCCATTGCCCTTGATTTTGATATTGGTTTTGGTACCCATTTGGGTATTAGTTAGGGCCTTGAGCTTGAACTTGTTGTTGTTGTTAGGGTGGTGGACGATTAAAATCCATCACATTGATTGCAGGAGTGAAGTTGTTACTCCTTTGATTATTACCATTTGTGTTGTTGTTGATATTATTTGTGCTTGAGGTGTTAACAACATTTGGTTTCTTTGTTTGGTCTATAACACCGTAGTTTTGTTGAGGACCTTAGGTCTTTGATTATTGTTTGTGTTGTAAGGGTAACTTGAATTACCTTGATTGGGAGTGATCAATCTCCCATTTAAACCGTAGGTATTTCGACCACTTTCTATTGTTACTTGATCAATGCGGAGAACACCCTCTAACACCTCTTCATAACTCCTTAGGGGGAACTTTTGGACTTCTTCCTTTGTTTCTGGTTAAGAGAGTGAAGGAATAGATCACAAAGCTCCATTTGATCCATGTTGGGAGCGCTTGTCAAAGAGTAGAGGACCTTCCGCCATCTCTGGATGAAATGGGTAGCAAATTCATTGTGCTCTTTCTTTATATGTAGGAATTCCTTGATTCTTGTTCTCAGTAACTTTTTCATGTCAAAATATTTGATGAATTCAAACACGAGTTGTTTAAAGGAATGTATTGAGGCTTCAAGTATCTTATAATACCGGTAAAGAGAGCGATTCTTTCAAGATTCTTAGGGAAGATCTTTTCTACAACTACATCCCATGGGAGCAGCTCTCGAACAAATAGTTGCATATGCCTTGATATGTGTGTTTGGATCTCCCTTCCCTTTGGACTTTGGCAAGTTAGGAAGTGGTCATGTAAGCATTGTGATTCATATAGTAAATTCCAAAGGTTCCTTAAGATATTCAACATATGTGCCTAATGCGTAGGACTCTACCATAGACGACCCCTGATGGGGAGGTGGAGTAGGCATAGAGGTTGATATGGCACGGTGTAAATGTTTATAGAGGCATAATGCATCCCCTACGGTTGAGCATATGATCCAGGACAAGAGAACATGTCCCCCTGCGATGATTTGGAATACATGTGTAGATATGGGGGAACATTACTTTGATATGGAGTGAGAGGCACAAAACCAGGGAACGTTGCATTGCCAGTTGGGATGGCGTTTGAGAATGCACTTCCAATGGTGCATGTTGAGGGTATCTGTAAGAGGTGTGGGGGGCATACCCAAGGTGCTTGAACCTGTGAAGAGATCTCGAGGCTAGGAACACCCATGTAAACTGGAGGAGGATTTGACAATGGAGGAACTTGTCCAAAGTTATGTGGATGATGGAGAATCCTTCCTTTCCCAGTAGAAGATGAGGCATGAGTAGCCTAGGTAAATTCCAATTCTCTAACCATGTCCACCAATGTTGAGATGACCTCGCTTGATGATGGTATGGTGTTCTATTTTAGCACACATTGTTGAACCTTGTTAGGTTGCAAAGGAGTGTGATATCCTACTATGAATTATTTGTTGTTTGGCCACCCCTCATTATAAATGTTTTATGTTGTGGGAGGGGTAGAGGTTTTATTCTGAAGTAAGACATCAACATATCCTTGCATCCTATCTAGAGATTGGTCCATGTTATTATAACTCTCTTGGCTTCAGCGAAGCGTGCAATGAGCTCATCATGAGAAGATATGTAGGAAGTGAAGGGATCAACCTACATACTGATCTGAGGTCTGACAATACCCACGAACTGAAACCTTTTCTCTCAGTGAAATTCATATTGTTTGAATTGGAAAATTTAGGTTGATCGATCTCCTCAATCCTAACAAATGATCCATTGTTTGCACCTTGAGGAAGAGGAGTGTAAGGTGATGGCATATTGGAAGAATAATTGTCATCCCACCTTGATAATGACGGTGATTATTGTATGCCGATTTGGCAGTAATAAGCTTCCAGACCAAGAATGGGTCTGTCGTAATCTTGTCCCGACATATTTGGGGGGTATATAAATACCCGTAGAATAATGGGAGAGGGAGAAGATGAATGAAAGAAATGGAAATGAAAAGAGACTAGCTCTTCAATCAGTTCACCAATTTGTACGAATGAAAATCGACACTTGATCTTCAAGATGCACTCGACCTCCCAAGGTTGTGTTGGACAACCGATGTAAAATGAGTGGATGGCTATGGGTAGAGAAATATAGCAAAAATGTGATATGTGGATGAAAATATGTGGGAATGGGATGAACAAGCTATCAAGGCAAAACAATGTCCTCAATGCAAAATATCAAGATCTACTCGTCAAGGGCAAGGAAGGCCCTTCTAACCTGAATGGGTCTAATGGATGGGTCGAAAGAATAGCCACACAAAGACTCCAATCAATGTCGAGATCTGCTGGAATCCTTTCTAACGGTTGTGGGATACATAGAAAACCAATGGGTGCCTTGTAACAATTTCCATTCAAGGTCATTAAATAAATGAAAGAGAGGCGTGGTTCCACTAGCTCTATGGGTAGTTATCTTTTAGTCCAAAACATGAGGGCTTGATGAACTTATTTGTTTAGAACATTCATTTATCTGATAATGTCTGAGGGAAGAGGGGATGTCCTAAAGACTAGTTTACGTAGTACGATGTCTAAGTCTAATTGGTTTTCGGGCCCGTTTGGTTGGGAGACCATTGGATCAAAACCGTAAACTCTCTAGTTGTGGTCCTTGTATGGTCATACATGGAATCTAGAATTTGTTGGAAGGGGAAGTCCAATAGTCGTAAGCCTTATTGGCTTCAATGTTAAATACGTTCAGTTATACAATTTTTTCAGAATATCGTGATTATGTTTTGAAGACAAGCATATAAAGTCCAGTACCTTTATCCGTAAGCAATTCGGGCCCATTAGGTTGGGGAATCTATGGATCACTTCTGTATGTTCATTCTTGTTGTGGCCCATTAATGGTCATGTATGTATCTACAGAAATAAATAACAAGCCAATCTAAGAAAATAAAAGCTACACTATGTTTTTGTATTTTTCCAATATAAAATAAATAAAGTAATACAAAACAATTAATTTATTTGAAAGAATTTTTGTGTTTTTCTGGAACTTTCTAGGATTAAATGAACAAATGAAGAAATTAAAGCTTATAATCCTAATTGATAAATCTTATACAAATAAATAACCAAATGTAGTTATTTATCTGTGCAATAGTGTATTAAATTTATTCTAATCAAAACAAAGCTTTTTCCAATTTATAGTTGTGGATTATTAAATCTTCTTCTATCTCAGAGACACAAGAAGATTTAAAGCTTTAGAAGATTTTCTTCCCATGTAACTTCTCGGATAGAATATGTGAGGATTTAAGGGAAACCACAATTTACAACAAATTTATTATCTATGGTGATATAGCAAGCTTCCTCCAGATATTTTTCCCTCACAAACCCAAAGGGATAGGAAGGGAATGATATATCACTAGAAACCTCTATAGAAGATGTGAAAATATTCTTGGAAATGAATCTAACTATTTTGAATAAAGGAAATTGATTTTCTTCTACTCTATTTGATGTGTCTGTGTACATTCAAAAATGAAGAAATTTAATAACCCCAACTTGGAATTACAGTACAAAGGAAATCTAGTTGTGGTACCACTTTGTCCCCTCAGTTGTCTTTACCTTGATCTTTTGTGTCCACTTGAGTCCAAGGAATTTGGGAATGCAGAGGAAACAACAAGAAGAAAGTCTTGAGAAATAGCAACTTGATGACAGTCTGGTTGTAATGCAAGAAAAAGAAATACAATGCAAGAATATAGAGCTTGGCTATGCAGTTTCTAGTAAGATTGTGACGACTCAACTAAGCAATATACAAAAATAATCTCCAACCATTTGCTTCAGAAGAAGTGGTGGTTTTATAGAGGTTGGCTAGGTAGTGCACTATCACACTTAGCAACCATGGGTGCCACATCAACACATGAAGGGGTAGTTAAACAATCAATTAACAATTACAAGTGGAAGAGAAGTTTAGTACAAATCAATCAAGCCTAATTTTAGCTAAATTGATTGAGAAACATACTCTAAAAGTGAACTGAAGTGAAACAACAGATGTATAATTCATGCATTAAGATTTATGGAAAATTAGCACAAGACTATTGCTCTACATAGGGAGATGGTTACAGAATCACCGCCAGAAAGGTGAAGGTTTTGTAACTATAGGCAAAAACTAAGAAAAAATTAATGTGGGAAGCTACAGAAAAGTAGGAAATGGCTAAGGTAAACTAGGCTACAAATATAAGTTGCAAAGAGGTTAAAGAGCTAAAACACCTTTGGGAAAGACATGAATCATCAATGGGGTTTTGGACCATTTTCTGACAATGTAGCACATGCAAATTTGGGTGTGTATAGTTATTTCAAAACAAAAGATAGTCATCAAAGCATTATGATGACTCCATTCCTTCCTTTAAGTTCTTGACATTCTTCTTGTGTGTACTACTTGGTGTGACAATCTCATCACTTAAGCTCTCATTTTCTAGTTCAATGTCTGATAAACTTTCATGTTGCATTTTATATATTTTTTCTACTACAACTTGAGGCTGAAATTCTTCATCACTTGCACTAGAATTTCCTTCCTTCTTAAATTTACCATTACCTCCTGATGGATTGCTTGAACTTGTCTCTTCCTTATCTAGTTTTAATTCTTTCTCGATTGGTTCTATAGGAGTGTGCTTGATTTCATCCTTTCTCCTTTATATGAGATTCTTATGACAATGTATTGCACAGTGTCCAACTCTGTTGCACTTGAAGCAAACAAGTTGATTTTTGTCTCTAGGTGTTCACTTTTTCCATTCTTGCTTCATAGGTTCTTCAAGACAAAATTTTACTATTTGACCCTTCTCATAATAGTTATAATAGACTTTTTCTTCTCATTCTCAGTCCTACAATCTCTCCATGGGTGTGTTTTTTGTCTATCTTTCTCATACAGTCTCTAGATCTATGTCCAAAAACATGACATGAAAAACAAGTTTCATAAAACTTACCAGGGAATCTCCTTGCATTTGGCTGCTTAATGGTCTTCTTGTGTCCTTGATATGATGCATGAATTAAATCACTCTTCAACTCCTTTTTCCTTGCTTGTTCTTGCTCCTCTCTTAGTTTCTTCAAATCTGCATTTAGTTTATCACATTCTTCACCTTTTCTCTAGATAGTTGTTTGACATGGCTAATGAAAAGATTCATGCTTCACTTCATTATGATTTTCTTCACTTCTGAGAATCAAACCTAATTTATCATTTGGATGGTTTTGTTTGTTTAGTAACTCATTAATATTGCTTGAATCTTTCTCAATTATTTGATACATCATCAATTTACTTGTGGTTTTTTCTAATCCATCCTTTAGAGTCTTCAAAGGATTTCACTATCACTATCAGTTTTCAAATCCATTTTTGGTGAACATTTAAATTTTCTACTAGGAGTTAAAATAAGATTTTTGATTGCTCATACATGCCCTAGGTAATGTTCCTAGGCTCCTCCATGCTTGGTCTTGTCATGAACTACTTCGTTCCCATACACCTCATTAAGATCCAAAACTAGGCCTAAATGGACCAGTTATAACTGTGACTCCCAACATTTGACCTGTTCATTCCAAAAGATATTTCACATGTTAGAATAATCATGTATGACCTATATAACATTTGTGTCATGCTTACCAACCATCTCCATGCTTTCAATATCCTGGAATCAACCTGAAACCTCTTTGTGAGCTGCAACTATCACTGAGAAGGCACTACCAATCAACCTTCATACCTCTGACTGAGCTTCACTTCACCATTCACACATTTTCCATCAATGCCACATGACATCAATGACAACACCAATTACCATGGTTCAACATATTTGCCACCTTTCCATCTCAATCCTCTCCCTAACCATCTTCCACCATCCAAATCCCACTCGACACCCAAACATCATCTGCCATCCAAATCTCATCGTACACCCAAACATCCCTCACCAACCAAAAACCAAAACAAATCTCACCTCTTTGCTAATTTTGGCCTCTTAGCAGATGGAAAACTACAACCCCCTACCTCATGATGACCACATGGCATCATCTTCCCCATCCACTTCATATCCTAGAGCCAAAAAGATGTTTGCTAATATGAAACATCAAGCAAAGGCTTAAGCATCCATGAACAAGGCATTCACGAACTCATCTCCCTTCATCAAAATTCAGGTCATTTAGGCTTAGGGTATAAACCTAACACTACCAACGTCCCTCCTACTACTCCATCACAACCCATTTCTACCACTCCTCTTGTTGATCCTACCATCCCAACTACTCAACCCAATCACAAATCATTTAATCCCCCTACAAATACCAAACACCTAAAAATGATTGAACACATAATTTGTCTCCTATGCACGGATATTCTTTCCTTCCCACCCATCCTCATATCCAACATTCAAATCGCTTTGCATCTAATCCATTCTTATCATCACATCCATTCATATCCTCTTCCAATCCATTCATTTTAACACTTAATCAACTTTCTCACACATGTTGTAAGACAATAGTACCTACTACAATCATGTGACATTGGTCTATCATTACCTCCAACATTCAAGCACAATTGTCCTCCTAGATATCCACACACTTTAACACACAAAATCAACTTGTGGTGAAGACCCTTGAGGGCGTCTTTTGACACTATAGCCAATTTCATCTCCACACTCATTTCCATCCCCCATCAAGCCACTAGATTTCTCAAAAGAATGGAACTTCTTTATTCAAAAATAAAGACATGTCGTTCTTTGTAGAAAATTTACCTCAGCCCGCGTATGACATGCCATAATCTTTCCTGGCTTATGATGTTGTTTGTCCCAATTCCCCGTGGTACAAGCCCATCTTTACCTATCTTAAGGACAACATGTTCCCTCTTGATATCTCCCATTTTGAAAAGCAAAGTCTGATTCACCAAATAGCTCGTTACACCCTTTTAGGAGGTACACTTTATCATCGTGTCTACGATGGGAATCTGATTACGTTGTCTTGATGTGACGAAGTCAATCCAAGCAAATCAAAGAAGTACACGAAGGGGTGTGTGGAGCACATACAAACGGAATGGTCTTAGCTAAGAAATTGTTAAGAGTAGGCTACTATTGGCCTACCATGGAAACCGATTGTTGTAATTATGTCAGGAAATGTGTACTTTGCCAAAAGTATGGAAACTTCATTCATGCTCCATCGTAACCATTACAACCTATCACTACCCCATGGCCATTCTCTAAGTGGGGACTTGACTTGATAGGAAAACTTACTCCTACCTCATCTGATGGTCATACACATATCATCACGGCTACAAAATACTTTACAAAATGGGTGGAGGTTGTCCCTTTAACCTATGTAACAGGAGCCCAAATTTCTAAATTTATCATGAATCATATCATTTGTCGATATGGCATTCCCACAGCCATCGTTATAGATAATGGGAAGTCATTTAAGAAAAAAACTAAAAGGTCTTTGTCAATAGTTCCAAATCAGGTTAAAATGGTCCACACCATATTACCCTTAAGGTAATGGATAGGTTGAAGCCACAAACAAGACTTTGGTAAGGATAATGGAGAAGATGGTCAGCAAAACAGGTCATAATTGGCACTTACAAATCCATCCAGCCCTCTGGGATTACAGAACCTCCAGTCACACTCCTACGGGTGTAACACCATATTCTCTAGTGTTTGGGATAGAATCTATCATCCCATTAGAAATTGAACTTTTGTCCCTAAGAATTTCTCTTCGGGACTATCTGGATAAGGATGAGAATTATCGGGTAGCAAGATTCGTTGAATTGGAGCTCTGGATGAAAGGCACATTTGCACTCTTAATCACTTGAAAGTATATCAAAACAAAGTCTCCAAAACTATAACAAGAGAATCATCCCTCGTTAGTTTGAGGTTGGTGATTTAGTCATGAAGGAGAACCAGTTCAACACCAGAGCGGAACGGAAAAGAAAGGAAGTTCGAACCACATTGGTTAGGACTCTATGTTATAGTCGCCAAGTATGACACATGGGCATACAAATTTGCTCACCCCAATGGTGATGAGCTCCGTGGCCCATTAATGCCATGCATCTTAAGCGGTTCTATGCTTAAACATGGTGTAGAAAGGTCAAAAAAGTAAAAAAAAATGGTAAAATGATAAAAATACAAAAAAATAAAAAGAGAAAAAGAGAAAATAGGTCATCCACAAATGAAAACCACACAATTGTGGCAATTTGGATAAGTCCTTGGGTGAAAACTGGTTTCCGCCTTGGGAGGATTCATTGTTCACAGGCATCTTACATCTGGAGGGTGGTTTTTACTTGGCCTAGCCCTAGTCCTGCCTTCATGATTCCCTGTGGGCCCCATCCTGTCTAGCCTTGATCCAACTTTGTCTTCTTTTATTCATCTATGAGGGATATGGTCTTTCACTATTTCCCATCTTACGTTGGGGGAAATTTAACAACTTCACCTTCTTGTTCATAGGCGCGTGGCTTCTACCCTTGTATATTCCCTTTCTAACACTGGAGGCATCCACGATTTCTTGGTTACCTATGTATAACTTTGGAAAACCTTTAGATAAAAACACAAAAACAATAGAAAATTGTTTCACAAACAAAAACAATAGAAAATTGTTGCATGAAAAGATATCTTACACAAACATTTACTTATATTTACTTACATTGTCTTGTTCCTTGATTTGCTTATTGCTTGTATAGTTGTTTTGTGTTTTTGCTTTTTTGGGTTGTTTGTTGCTTGCGCATACTTTGTTAGGATTCATCTTTTCTTGCTTAGATTAGATTTATTCTTGCTAGTGAATCATAGTACATCATGGTGTATTATGTTATTTCCTTGTGTTCTTTGTTAGCATTTGATTGTGTTTATTGCATGTACATTGTTTTGTTATCATAACATCACATTACCATCATTATCATCACATCTAACATCATCTATACATCATATATTAAGAAAAAGCTAAGTATACATCATACATGAATGTTAAGTTAATCATCACATATCGTATCATCAAATGGGGGAAAGAGGGATCACAAATATCAAAATCTATCCCCCCCGCACCCTTATCATCATATCATCCCGTCCATATACATCTACAGTAACACATGAGAAATGCATTTGATATCATCTAAGGATCTATCATCTAACATCCATAGCACATGTATACATCAAACATCAAGATAACATACATGCAAGTACAAAATCAGACAACATCATAACACATCCATAAGTGCTGAATCAAAACAAGCAACATGCAATAAGATTCAACATAGAGTAATTTCTGATAAAGGGTATTTTACATCATAGAATTATGTCCACTCGTGTCACATGCATCAAGTAGAAAAAAATAAAGTTCATCATCTCATAAACACGTATACCTGAGCCCAAAAAGTAATCCTCTATATAGATGTGTGTCATATACATCTATATCAACGAAATAGATATACATCAATACTCTATATCATAAAATCCTTCAGCTAAGGCATACAAAAGAATGGTACATATAACAAAATAAAAGCCTTCATCAAAGGCATGTATCAAAACTACTCTATATCAAAAATGCCTTCAGCTGAGGTGTACAAAGATGATACATCAAAAATGTCCACATATCTATACAAGTATAAAATGTCCAGATCGGTACTCAAAATGATACATCATAGATACAATGTGCCATAAAAAAGGGGCATGCATAAGAAAGAATCAAGCCTTCATCACGAGGCATCATCAAAATACAAGTATACAAAGCTATACATCAAAATCAACCTTCATAAGAGGCATGTCTACAAATCATCTGATACAACAAAAATATGGAACTCAACCATAGCTCTCGCCCTCGCTGGGGCTCCTAGACCTATCACCTGGGTGACGGAACAATGGAGGTTGAGATGGCCCCGATCCAGCCGACTGCTTTGGTATAGGCTACCTCACTGATCTCGTTGACTGGCCTGATCTCCATGGCCGAAAGCCTATCGCGCTCAACCCAACTATCGAGGCAATACTACTCGCTGCTCTAGAGGAACTACCTTGTAATAGCAACCCAGTAAAATAACGCCTCACCACCAAGCCTCATGGCATCATGTATCAAGTCAGCATCTCCAGAGGCAAGGGCTGCCTGAAGGGAAACATCACGCTTTCCTATCACTCTACCTAAATCAGCCTCATCCTATCTCGTGGAGGCAGCCTCTCGATCTCTCTCGGCAGTCACAGTCTGTAACTCAGCTCGTGCCTGATCCCTCTATGCAAGAAGGCCCTGTGATCATGTATATACATGATCTCTCTACGTAATGACCATCCGCACCTACGACTGGGACTGGTGTAAGAGACTCGATCCTGGCCCCCTTGTGTCGAGGTCTCTTGAATCTAACTCCACCATGCCGCTCTGTCATCTCCTGGGCCAACCTAGGCCCGAGCCTAATCTCGCTCTGAAAGTAGTGTAACAATGTGAGTCTGGGCCTCATCACGCTCCACTATCGCGGTCACACACTAGCCTCGGGCCTCATCTCTCTCATCTCTCATTGTATCTCTCTTAGCTAAGGCCTACTGTAAATGTTGTTGTATTATGGCTATCTATGTCATTGGTTGTGTGGTTGTCTGTGCCACTAGGACTGGTCCCTAGGGCGCTCGGATGATCGCCTACTCTAGGACCCTCGCTTTGACTGGCTAAACTGGTGCATGTACTGGGCCCTACGGCCTCGGTCCCTGTGCTGTGCGGCACCCTGCCCATCATGAGGAATGCCATCAAAAGGATCCTCTGATCTGGCCCCACTGCTCTCGCTCTGCGCTCTGAACCATGCCATATCTCTATAGGTGGACGAGCACCTTGCCCAGGCCTCCTCCGAATGGTGAGATGCTGAGGTAATATAGTGGCATACCAAGCTGTGTAATCTGCTATAGTCCCCGGATCCCGCACCTGTCATGCTAGGTCCCATGCTTGGGGACCACCTATGTAAAACTCGCTCGAGCTCGCCACCGGTATGCGAGGCCCCATAGTCTACCTCTCTGAATCTCTGTGTGCATACCAAATGTCTAGCTGTGGGACCCCCTTTTCTCTGCCAAGTTTCTGCTTGGCACCTATCTACTCGATATAACTCAATTATGTAGCTACGATTACCAATAATATAGTGCTCTACTGAGCACACACTGAGCTCTGTGGCATCCTCTGGCAACTAGAAATGTCTGTAAGGCCGCCAGATAACATCTATCGCTAGCAGCTCGTCGAACTCTCACCTATATCTGAATAGGCTACCGAGGTGGCCACGTACATCACCACCTGTTGCTACCCATGCCATGTAAGATGGCTCCTCTGGGTCTCGACACGTAAAGTGCCCACAGGGCGTCCGATGGCAATGTGGTCCCATGACCATATCTATAGTAAAGAGGTTGGACCCATAGTCTTCTAACCGTGGTATGTGATCAAATGTAAATCCCAAGTATAAGTGAGCCAAAATGCACTGTCCCCAACAATATCTCTCGCCGCTGAAAATGCCATGAACTAAAGGTAATAGTCCTCTCGAGAATGACATCCATGTCTTATCAGTGAGTAAGAACCCACTGATAAGAGACATAATATAGAGAGGCCCCGATGCAATGTGGGGTCAGAGATGCACTCATGTAGGGCTATGGTCATCCCGTCATGTGGAATATCATCTACATCAAAAAGGTCACTGCAAGCTGCTCTAATCAACCCAACATCTGCGTTGTACTCAATCAAGGTGCCTATGATCGGCACGCAAAGGATCTGCCATACATCCTCGAGGGTCACCGTCATCTCCCCATGGGAAATCTGAAACACTGACTCTCACTATGCCATCGCTTGGCTAGCGCAGTTAGTAGGCCATGATCCAGTGTAATGGAAGGCATTCGAGACATGGGGCCTAGCCCCAACGCTTGAGAAGTATCGCCATGGCTCGCTCGGTCTCACTAGCGCATACTCCCCCCTAGCTTTGCTATCCGGAGTGGTGCTCCCGCGTCTGTAAAACTGGCAATCGTCTCTACAAAATAAAAAATCACTCTTAAGTTACTAACATTTTTTATAAAATCTATCCACCATTTTAGGTTAACCCAAAATCCTAAAAATCTTCTAAGTGTCATATTTTTGACATTTTCCTCTCTTTTCTCTTGCCATCCTAGGACGCTTGCATGCCCTTTTGGGCATGTGCACCCCCTTTTAGATGCCTGCGTGCCCTTTTAGGCATGTCCACATGCGCGCATTTGTCTTCTGGCACTTGCGCCCTCATTCGGATGTCTACGCACCCTTTTTGGCATGTGCGCCACACATTTGGTGCTTGCGCTTGCGCGCATGTACCCCTAGGTGTGTGCACCCCCTTTTAGTGTAGCACCATGTTTTTCGTGGGTGCGCCCATTTTGGGCATGTGCGCGTGTGCTTGGGTGTGTACACTCATGCTCGCGCATGCGCGCATATATTGTGGCGCGGACGCCCCAAAGGGACTCCTACGCTCCCAAACCGATACTGCGTGTGCATGCATGCACACCGATGTGACTTTCTAGGGCTAAAAGAAAAATTTAAAGCATTAATGACAACAATTAATGACCAAAGTTCGGGTACTCATGAAGGGGTCGCGTCCTGTGTGCATTGGTACCCTCAGACTGCATCTACGCTCCTCACTCGGTCTCGTATCACCATTGTCCTCATCACTATCAGAGCCTTAGTAAAAAAATTCTAAATGGTTCGGTTAAAATGAATTGGTCATGATGTTTTACCCCCCGATGGGGTATATTAACCTTTTTTCCACCCCTAGAGGGCTTGAAGCCCATTTCAATCGCTTTTCTCTCTCTGTTCACCGTGAAATAATTATTTTTATTAAATAATTATTTTTCTCTTATTTTTCACCATTTTGGGCATTTTTGCTGTCTGGTACCCCTTTCTTCTCCTTGGACAATTTTATTGCTCCTAGGTGATTTTTCTTCTTCTCCACACTCTCGTAAATAATTATTTTTTATTAATTTTTCCACTAAACAAGGACATTTTTGTCACTTGTTTCTTCTTTCTTCCACCTAGGGCACTTTCCATTGTGCCTAGGCCCTTCATTCTCTTTCTTCTATTTTCTTCTACTGTTCACCACAATTTGGACAATAGAAAAGTAAAAACAATATATATGTCAAAAAAAAACCAAAAACAAGGAAAAAAAAACCCTACAAAAATAGTAACTTGCTTTTTACGTCCAAACTTGTGTCTTGTGCATGGTATTTTCTCCATATCCTGTTGGTTTGTCTCACATCTTCCCCAATTAATACGACTCATGCAGATCACCGGATTCACAACCATTCACAAAGCTAGCTGCTTGCTTCGTCTATACTCTAGGGCACGTTTGTTGCCTGATGTTGTTTCGTTGCGCACAACACTTTTCTTGGACCCCATGTCCATTATCATTTCCACTTGCATGTATCCTTGCTCGGGTCATCATTTTTAACCCTTGTTGTCAATCACAAACTTGTGGATCTCTTCAAAGACTCGATAACAAAACATTTGTACAACTGTCTTGACCGTTGGGTTAGGTATGTGGATTCCTACTTGTTTTCCCTGTTAAATGAGCTTGTTTCCTTCTCGTATTACATTGCATTGTTGTATGTTGCGTGGAGTTGGTATTTTTCAGCAATGGACATTTGTTCATAGTATTGCTTTTCATGTCATTCTACCTTTGTCGTATGCTTATATTTTTCATAAGAACCGATGACGTAGCTCATATGGTAATATGATGACACATCAAAATTGTTTCAGTACACCGCAGCTTGATGCTAAGCTCTTCTCTCCCCTCCATATTTCTTTTACATCACCTTCTTCTCACCCCTAACCTTCTCTCTCATCAGGACATCCTACCCCTTTCCATTCTTCTATTTATTTCTCACTTTTTTCGATCGTCGATTGTCTTCTTTCATCACCCCATCGACACTCGAGGGGCATCTCTCGCTTCAAAATTTCCTTCCGTCTACTATCTTTATAGTGGCGTTGCTTACGCCACCCCAAAGAGGGGAAAATGTAGACACCTATAATTACGCTCAAGCAATTTCAATACTTAAATTGCGCTAATTATCCCCTTTCTTGCAAATCAATGACATATCATCAAAAGCGCTCATATTCCCTCTTATTGTCGTTAATTAATTACAATACGCTAATTGATTAAGTCACCTATCTAGCTAACAACCTAATTAACGACCTTCCGTTAATTATTTACCCCTTCTATTTAGACTAATTAATTAGCCTTTCACTTCGCTTATCTAGTAAATCAATATTTAATTGATTTAATCCCTTCCTAATAGCCTAAATCATACTAATATTTATCTAATTAACTTCTATAAATTTATATCTACCCATTAGTTAATCACCTTTGATTAATTAAAGCACCCCAACTCCCATGACTTGCTAAGCATAAATTAAACCATTTCTAAAGTAAAGTTACCTTTAATAAAACAACCTTATCCATTCCTAATCATGTTTTACCTTTATCTCACATATAAAGGAATGAAGTGTTTCCTTTATCCATTGGGCTATATAAGGAGCCCTCCTACCTTTATACCTACACCTAAACTTCTTGAGAAAGCAAATGCAAAGCATATAGCAAAATAGACTAAGAGCTTGCATTTTTTTCTCTTAAGAGTTCATCATCTTGAAGAGTTAAGCCTCTTTCTTAAGTGCTTAGGTCATATGGGAGGTGTCAAAAGGGTCTTGTAGCCCAACTTTGACAAACCCTCATTCCTAGGTTCTTGGAACACTAAGGACAACCATTTTTGATAGCCATGGAGCCTACCTAGGTTCCTTCATTTATATGTTGTTAGAGAATAGAGGATTTTTAGATGTTTAAACATTGTTAGGTTCAAAGTTTTGTATTAATGAATGTTTAGCATCTAACCCTTGTTCAATTCTTATCATGATGGTGCTTAGTATGTTGTTTGATTCTTGCTAATTAAGACTATTTAGGTGTTAATGTTTTACTCACATTTAGCATTAGTTTAAAAAGAACACATGCACACACACGGCAGCACCAATGTTGACATTCACTATTGTAGTAAAGGTAAATTTTTAACATTGAATAAACGATTGAAAAACATAAGCTTAACATAAGAACGAGCGAATTACGAACTTTGTATGCAATTTGAAATATGTCAAATAATTATGTAAGTTATGGAGATTGTCATAAGAGATAAAGAGCCAACTCAAATGGTTGAAATGTAAATTGAATGTGAAATGAATTTAAGAATTTGTAGGTGGAAAAATAATAAAATTATCCTTGCACAATAATGTTCTTGGAATGTTTATCATAACTAAGATGTAATCATAGAAATAATGTGTTGTGGGTTTGCTAATCCTTGAGTCCCTTTCTTGTGGTTGGGTCATTACTAGAATTCGTTAAGTGGGGAAAGTGTGGCATCGACATGTATATGGTGTTGTCATGTGTTTATGTGAATCGATGACTTAGGTGTAATGCCCCATTTGGCGGTAAACCCTTTTCGAAGGTTGATTGGGCTAGTAACTTTCCTTGAAGCCATTTCCATCCTGCTCCTATTCGTTGTCGAGCCAAGGACTTTAACCCATCGACAAGGGTTGATGAGTTCAGACGTTTGGTTTATTATCGCTTGGGGTTCGGTTTTTGTTATGAGTTGGGATAGAACCCACTGTTAGTTGCAGAGAATTAAAAGACTGAGGTTTTTCGACTTGCTTTAGCCCAATGAATAAACTTGTTACTGAGTTACTGTTGGAGATGTTCTGGTGACTCTGGTAAATTTGGATTATATACGCTCTTTTTTTTAAGTATCTGTTGTTGCGTATTTTCTTTTTCATGGGATTATATTTTAAAAATAAAATACCCAGAAGACATGGGTGTAGAACGATATATGTATTTATACACTAGTAAATCGAATCCTTAGATTCGAGTGTGTGGCTTTTAACTGATATGTTTTGGTTTAGGGAAATAGATGAGACCTTAAGCCGTGCAAGCCTCTTAACTTAGTGTGTTTTTCAATTAGGTTATGTTGAGAATTATATTGTAACCTTTAGCTTGGTCTTACATCGTGAAAGCAAGTAGTTTATAATTTTACAAATCGTAGGATTTGAATGCAATAAACACAGATTTATACCGATGGCTTAATTTCTATTTTGATTAAGGTTTGGAATATGATGATCATGGGTACTGAAAATAAACAGATAAAGGAATGGAGGGGTTGCGTGGAAAGAAGGGGAGGTAGGTGTGTGGCGCAGGTTGGAGGGGACGTGGTTTTAAAGTCAAAATTCCATCTGTTTGTGCCTAAGGCCCTACTGTCCCTCACCCCCCTTCCTGCCTTCTAGACTGGTACGTGGCCATCCCCCACTGGCCTTACCTCTGCCAGCCGCCCCACCTTCTTTAATTCCTTTGATTTGTAAATTTCTTGCGCCCTGTGCTAACTGCTTTCTTTGACCTGTTCTGGCCGTGTGAGCAGGGAGGAGTGTTGTCGTTGGGATTTGGTACAATGGTGTCGCAGGTGTTTGGGAGCTCTTCTTTTGTTGTCCTTTCCTTGCCATGGCCGCATAGACTGTGTTAACAACGTTTTTTTTGTCCAGCTGACGGGTCGTGCTTAGAATGGAGTCTGAACCTTCAACAACTGAAACGAAGGGAACCTTCACCATGCGCGGCCGCTGCGAGTGTATGGCGGTTGGAGTTGAAGCCGCAGCTGGTGAAGTAGACGTATTACCTCCTTCCTGGGGCGCTGTGAGATGTGTTCTTGTCGGGGATCCTCAGCAGAGACTCCGCCAGTTTCACCAGTGCCGCAGCACGTTTCAAAGAAGGAAGAAGCCCTTTTGAGCGCCTCCAACAAGCAGGTCGTCCAACTATGATGTTATCTGCTCTGTATCGACTGCATCCTCAATTCGGGATTCTCCTTCAAAGTGATAGATCACACCCACGGGCACAGGAGATCTATGCAATGTTGGAGAAAATGTCTTGGGAGATGAAGGTAGCAGGATATTTTTTCAGATCCAGATCTTGTACTGAGTTGTTTCTTCAAAATCGACCTTGGACAGTGAGGGTGTTACCAGCAGAACTGATGAAATTTATTTACAAAGAGTCTCTATTGAGATCTTACTTGTTGTAGGATGTAACTCATGGAAGAGAATCTCATAGGGGCGGATCTGTTTCATATCAGAGTATTTATGAAGCACTTTTTGCTTTGCTAGTATATGAGCTTCTTCAACGAGTCACCAAGTTGGCAGGCATAAAGTTTTATGTTGGACTAATCACACCTTACAGGCTGCAGCTGAAACGTTTGCACCGAGTGTTTGATGCTGTCCTCAATCGATGAAGGAAAAGGTTTGTTGATCATCACGGTAGATGCCTACCAGAGCCAGGAGCGTGATGTAATCAGTATGTCTCGTGTCCGAGCTTCAAATCATGGGGTTGGTTTGTAGCTGTTTTTCACCGCGTGAATGTGGCGCTAGCACGAGCTCGCAGAGCACTTTGGGTTAAGGGCAAGCAGCGGCATTGAATCAATCATATGCATATGGAGATGGCGTTTTAAACCAGGCATGTTAAACCTGCCCTTGCAATCTTCTCCTACCCTTTTATTATGTCATGAATTGAATGTCATTCTATTTTTTTATCTGTTATGGCAATTAGAATGGGATTCTACTTTTTCCTTGTGAATCGACCCTGATTGAAGGAAAGGAAGGATTGTTGGGAGTTGTTTGTTTTTCATACCTGATAAGCAATCGTGATGACAATTTGTATACTTTCCTTTCGCCTCATTTACTTTTCGAAATAAAGAGTAATCGCTATGTGATAGCAAAATAATGGTTGAAGTTTTATACCTTGGGTGTTAGATCGTTAACTTGGGTGCTTTCCTGCTTGATTCTTAAATTTTGGGTGACATTTAGAGACAATAGTGAACAATGGCCATTGAGTTCGATTTCTAAACCAAAGAAGAGCAGAGATATAAACTTGAGCCATGAATAACATTAGAGGATATTTGTAGATTTTTCGACTCATGGCCGCTTTTAGGCTAAATGTTTGTTTTTGTCCTGGTAAAAGCTTTTCTTGGGCTGAATCTGTGTGTAGACCTCACATAGTGAGCATGATGTTTTCTTAGAGGCCTACGTGAGTGAAATTTTGACTGCTCAATACAGATCCTGTGACGGGAGACACTGTATCATAAGATAAAAGAGTTTAATCGAACTCTCAGTAGTAGCAGATGTTTTCTTTGGAGCGACTATGAGGATAGGTCGAGTAGACTGTCGTGAAATAGATGGGTATGCCCAAACTATTCTCATGTTGTTTTAGAGACGGAGAGAAGGCATAGTTCGTAGGAAGAGTATTTTTCTTTGTATTCCTCCTTCACCGACTCATTAACCTTGTGATTGGTGACTCGGGTTGGGTCACGGTAGAGGACCTTGTGTCGATTCACTTATATTTTCAACAGACTATCCCTTGCTTGTTTAAATTCAAGTATCGAATGAGATGGGTTTTTATTAAATCCATTATGTAGCTTAGCAAACCTTCAATAATTCAGGTAGGGACTTTCTGAGTAAGTGTTGACTGAGGCATGTAGGAAAATAGAATGGTTACCTTGCTTCAAATTGGGTTAGACTTGTATGAAAATGGAAAAGGTAGGAATCGACTCAGTTACATATTTTAGTGAGCTAAGTCCTTAACTCTTACAACGATCATACGAGTGGTGGATTACGGGTTTATTACTGATTATGTGATGTAAGATAATAACAACCTTTGGTGAAAAGACTTCTTCTTGATCCTTGCCTGTGTAATCCAACTATAGTTGTTGTATGAAATTTTAGTTGGATAGAATCTAATTTATTTAACTTCTTGATGAAAAATAATTAGGTTCGGTGAGAATTGCTTGGTATATTGAATCTTCAGATTTAGTTATAGTGTTGTGAGTATTATATGTATGTTGGTTTATTCAGCCGAGTGAAGTTAACTTTAATCTTTGACTGATTTGTGTTCATATATGGTTGGGGCCTATATTCTTCTTAAAACATGGATGTGCGTTAATGCAGCCTTGTTAACCAGCAATTTTGAATATGTTAAGTCATTTGACTGATCTTTATCCTTTTGGTTAATAATATTAGAATGATGTTTGGGTGTTAGATTTCAATCACGTAACCCATAGGATTACATGACTGAAATCTCAATACTCTCAGCCTGGTTGTCTTCACCAATAAGGTCTCACCTTGTTTGTCTTTGGAATATCTCTCTCACTTGAATATTGGGATTCCTCCTTGTTGGCTGGTATAAATCTCTTCATCTTGTGAAACATATTGATTAGTGGTTGTGATTTGATCCATTCTTGAGTTTAGAATTTTACTTTCATGATATTATAAAATGTTAGCTTACTGTTGCAATGGGTAGTCTTAACATGCTCAGTTCTAGCGAACTGACTCTAGTTAATATTTGTGCAGATGGATTATGCGAGTAGACTAGAAGAAAAGAGTGTAAAAGTTTCATCTGTACCATTTATGAAGTTCCTTGTAAAAATGTCCAATGCGTTGTAAATTGTGTAACATTGCTTGTAAAGAGAGTTTATATGACCTCTTGCCTGGAATTGTTCGGAGAATTACGTGAAGTAGTAGTTTTGTCCTTTTTTGTAATTTGGCTGGTAACTCTTCTTAGTGAAAAATGTTATTCAATCCTTTCACTGGCATAAACATTGTAAAACTTTGATCTTGAGAATTAAGTGTTAAATTAAATCTTTCTAAGACTTTGTATTGATGGGTTATATGTAAGTTTTAATGGGGTGGCTTTTCCTTACAGAAGTTACCTAAAAGTTTTATTCAAATAAATCTGTTGTAGAGGAGATCCACTCGAAAACAAACAATACCTTAAGTAATCAAGAGTGAGACTATCCTTGCAAAGTGATTTTATATAACGTGTTATCCCTAACTGAACTAGTAAACACTACTCTTTTGGTGAACGCTTAAAACAAGCTTAAAGGAAAACAATGGTTAGTTTCTAATAAGATTTAACAAGTAAGAGAAGAAAATTTTGAAACCACTCAATTTATCTCTAAGACTATTTAAAAGTAAGTAGCTTCCTCTTGATAAGCTCTTTCGGTGAAGCCTAAGTAAGAGCGCTAATAATTACGTATAAAACCTCAAGCTTCAATTAAACCTCAGTAAGAACTAATGACGTCTTAAGGGTGAACTCATTTGACCTTCTTCCTTTAACTTTATCCAGGGTACCTTGTAATTTTCTCTTAAGTTTGTTGAACGTGAACCGATGTTGTCATAAGGGCATGAACGAGTTCTAGTAACGTAAGTGTGAGTAGATGGCCCTGTGGAATTAAATTACCATCTTCATCAAATAAATATATAAAACAAATAATTGTTATAAAGGAGAAGACTTTAAGTGAACTACTCTACAATGTATAAGAACATAACTCAGTTGGTAAGAGGATTTGTGCGAATCATATATTGAATCCTTCTGAAAACTTAAGTCATGAGTTAAAGGGTGTCTTATCCAAATAAATAACCTCCAATCATTTCTTACTGTGGCTTGCCCTAGCTGTGAGAGTGTTCTATCGTTGGACTTCTATGTTGTCTTGTCAAAAAAAAAAAAAAGGTGTGTTATCCTTTTGGGTGTGAACGTTTCCGTGCTGACCTTGTGGTCCTCCTCATAACAAGTGGTTCCCAGAGTTGGTTGTAACTTTGTGACGACATGTTGTGTCGTGTTTTGTGTCGAAGTAAGTCAAAAAAAAAAAAATCCTGTCTTTTACTGTGTTGTGTGTGTGTTGATTTTGGGGTTGTTACATTAGGTAAGTGTCTAATGAGTAGTTGAATTCTCTACTTGGAGCCCTTGTGGTGTTGTCTAGTGAGCAATGTAAGTAAAAAAAATTATCCTAATATTTTTTGTATTGTTGTATTTGTGTGTGATATTTGTGGGCGTTACAATATTGACAACTCGAGGGTCACGAGAGAGGCTTCATAACAGCACCAATGTCGATAGTTGAAAAAGAAGAATTACCCATAGCTTTAGCGAATTGATTACAGAAACAAAATAGCTTTTCAACAATCATCACCTCAACATAAACACCTATACCAATTTGCAAAAGATGACCATTTGAAAGGGTAGAAACCCACAAGTGTGGCGTACCCCAAGAAAAGGCTCCACACATGCCTAGATCGCCCTCGAGTACTTGTTGAAATGGACATGTGACTTTGGCATCTTTAGCAATGATGATCTAAGTCGTGTGGGGAATGTCAATGTGATCATTCCAAACTTTGTATTGTTTAGAGCAAACACCTCCATTGGTTAAAGTATTCATTGCACCATTACCCTCCCGGTATGTGTGACAAACAATATTTTACTTTTTTATTTTAAAATATTAATATTTTTTATTTTTCTAATTTTTAGTATTTTTCAAGTTTCTTTTATTTTATTATTAATTTATATTGTTTCTTATTTTTAATTTTTTAGTTTATAGTTATTAATTTTTTTACTAATTTTTATGGAATTCTAATTTTAATTATTTTGAAAAATAAATTCAATTTTTTTAATTAATTTATATTTTAAAAAAATTAGACTTTTACATTTTCAAGACTTAAATTTTTAAATTTTCATCATTTTTTTTAATTTATTAATATTAATTTTATTTTATTTTTAAATTTAAATTTAATTTTATTTGGAATTTACTTACCTATTTAAACTTTAAATAATTAAAATTAATTAATTTTGGGTTTTTAAAAATTTTAAGGCATTTTAATTTTTAAAATTTCAACTTTTATTAATTCTAATTAATTTTTTATTTTTATTTTAAATCCATTTTATTTGAAACTTTTTATTAATTTTAAATTTACATTATTTTTAACTTACAATAATTTTATTTTTTATTATTAATTAATTTTATTAATTTTATATTTATTTTTTAACATATAATTAATTAATTATTTTTCTCTTTATTATTTTTTATAAAATTCTAACTTTTATTAATTTTTATCAATTTTGATGGATTTTTATTAATTCCTATATTTCAAAAAAATTATAAAGTTGAATTTTGAATTTTATTAATTTTTTTTTCTTATTTTTTATTTACAATAAGGAAATTCTAATTTTCAAATTTTATTAATATTAATATTTTTATTTTTAATTTATTTTTATACGAAGGGGTACCTCGCAACCCAGCGCAACAAGCTAACCCATCCTTACCTTGGTCTTACATTTTGCCAAGTTGGGGATAGGAAGGGGCGAGTGGGACAAGACTAGTCCCCTAAGATCCACACAACCATTGTTATATAGTTATTCTCTTTATTATTTTTTATAAAATTCTAATTTTAATTAATTTTTATCAATTTTAATGGAATTTTTTTATTTAAAAAAAAAAAAAATTATAAAATTTTAAATTTTAAATTTTATTAATTTTTTATTTTTTTCTTAATTTTAAGGAAATTCTAATATAATAATTCTCTATATTATTTTTTATAAAATTCTAACTTCAATTAATTTTTATCAATTTTGATGGATTTTTATTAATTCCTATTTTTCAAAAAAATTATAAAATTTTGAATTTTGAATTTTATTATTTTATTATTATTTTCTTAATTTTAAAGAAATTCTAATATAATAATTCTCTATATTATTACTTACAAAATTCATGAGTCGGGACAAGACTAGTCCCCTAAGATCCACACAACCATTGTTATATAATTATTCTCTTTATTATCTTCTATAAAAATTCTAATTTCAATTAATTTTTATCAATTTTAATGGAATTTTTTTATTTTTTTATTTTTCAAAAAAAATTATAAAATTTTGAATTTAAATTTTATTATTTTTTTATTTTTTTCTTAATTTTAAGGAAATTCTAATATAATAATTCTCTATATTATTACTTACAAAATTCTAACTTTAATTAATTTTTATCAATTTTGTTAGATTTTTATTAATTCCTATTTTTCAAAAAAATATGAAGTTTTGAATTTTGAATTTTATTAATTTATAATTTTCAAATTTTATTAATATAAATTTATTTATATGGTGGGGTACCCAAGCCCCAACCGAACGAGCTAACCCATCCTTTCTTTGGTCTTACATTTTGCCAAGTTGGGGACAAGAAGGGGCGAGCTGAGGCAAGACTAGTCCCCTAGGATGCATACATCCATTGCTATATAATTGAGCTTTTTATTATTTTGAATTTTTTTCTTAATTTTTAAGTGATGCGCCCGAATTAGCAGGAACTTGACAAGGTCATAACTTGAGCTCCGGGTGTCCGTTTGAGTCCGTTTTTTTTTTTTAAACCACGTGTTTCGATGAGACGAACGCAGCGGCAACCCGCCCTACCGGTTGGGGCAAGTTTTCGACACGTTTTCGGGCCCTAAATCCGCCATCTTGAGGCCGAAAATTAGGATTTAAGTTATAGTTTGGTTTTTTCCTATTTTTGAGCATTAGTTAATTTTAGTCTATTAATTGCATTGTGAGTTAGAAAGTTGGCAATTCCTCTAATTTAGGGATGTAGAAGATGCGTGGCAATTTCTGTGCTGTAGGAATAAGCATGCGAACTTACTAAGAATAGCAGGTTCTAGTAAACTGCTAAAAATAGTAATTTCCGCCACCTAGAGTAGATTTAGTCAGAGTTAGCTAGAGTTTACTTGGCAACTCGAGTTGGGAGTGATTTTCCTATTTAGGAAACATTGTAATTCATTATTTGGGAACGAAGAAGGAGATCTATTTTCTTTTGGAGTTCATTTTATTGCCGTTTATCTGGTTGTTCTTAATTTGGCTGCATTATTAAGTTTTATTAACTTTAAGGCAATTCTAATTTTCAAATTTTATTTATATTAATTTTATTTTATATGTAGGGGTGCCCCACAGCTTCCAACCCAACGAAACTAATCCATCCTTACCTTGGTTTTACATTTTGACAAGTTGGGACAATGAAATGAGCAATCTGCGGCAATTCTAATCCCCTAAGATGCACACAACCATTGCTATATAGTTATTCTCTTTATTATTTTTTATAAAATTTTAATTTTCTTTAATTTTAATCAATTTTTATGGATTTTTATTAATTCTTATTTTTCAAAAAAATTATAAAGTTTTGAATTTTGAATTTTATTAATTTTAAGAAAATTCTAATATAATAATTTTGATAGATTTTTATTAATTCCTATATTTCAAAAAAATTACAAAGATTTGAATTTTATTGTTTCTTTTTCTTAATTTTTATTCACTTCAAAGAAATTCTAATTTTCAAAAAAAAATCAAAGTTCATTGTTTTTTTGATACAAAGGGGTACCCGACATTTGAGCCCAACAAGCTAACCCATCCTTACCTTGATCTTACTTTTTGCCAAGTTGGGGGTGGGGTCGGGTGGGGTGGGAGAGGCGCATTAGAGCAAGACTAATCCCCTAGGCTGCACACAACCATTGTTATATAATTATACTCTTTTATTATTTTTAATAAAATTCTATTTTTTAAATCAATTTTGATGGATTTTTATTAATTTTTTATTTTCTTAACCTCAAGGACATTCAAATTTTCAACTTTTTTCAAATTTTTTATTTTTTTATTTATTTTTATTTTTTTATACCGCCCAACCCAAAGAGCTAACACACCCTTACTTTGGTCTTACATTTTACCTAGTTGGGAACAAGAAGAGGCAAGTTGGGACAAAGACTAGTCCCTTAGGTTATACGCAACCACCCACAACTCACATACATCAATACATTAATTTAAATTTTTGTTTTTAATTCTAATTTTAATTTTAATTTTTAACTTTCATTATTATTATTATTTTTATTTTTTGACAATAATTTTTTTTTTATTAGTTTTATTATTATTATTTCTCACTTCTATTATTTAATGAATTTTATATTTTATATTTTATATTATCTAATTTATTATTTATTTTTAAAAGTTTTTTATTATTTACTTTGTATTTAATATTAAAAGCCTTCTTTATTACTAATTTGGTTTATTTTTTATTAATTTGATTTTTTAATTCGGTTAAATTAAAATTTTACTTACTAATTTTTATTATAAATATTAATAATTATTATTGATTGATTTCATTTTTATATATTTTAAAATTATTTTATTATTAATTTTCATCAATATTTATTATTTATTTTTATTAATTCTTATTTTTAAATAATCATTTTTTAAAAAAATTTAACAATTATTTTTATTATAATAATTATTATTATTTTTACTTTATTAAAAATTTTATCATAATTACTTTTATTAATTTAATTTTTAATTTGTTTTTTTTTATTTGCACTAATATTTTGGTTTTTATTGATATATAATTAAATTGAATTTGTCAAATTTTTACTTATTATTTAAATTCTTAAATTTTCTTCTTTTATTTGCAATTATTTTTTTAATTTTTATTTTTGTTGATTATTTTTGTAATTCTTAACATTTTCTAATTTTGATTTTTCCTTCTTCTCTTTCTTTACTAGTTTTTTATTTTTACTTATCAATTTTTGAATTTTAAAATATTCCTTTCAATTTTCTTCATATTTTTTTCTGATTTTTTGATCACTTTTTTACTGCTTTTGAACTATTTTTATCAAAAAAATTCTTCTTTAACATTTAATCTTTTTTTCTTTTATTTGCAATAATTTTTTGGTTTTTATTGATATAATAAAATTTAATTTTTCAGTTTTTTCTTATTGTAATTATTTTTTTTTCAATAATTTTATCAATTTTATGTTAATTTAAATTTTATTTTATTTTTTTCCATTTTTTTCGTTTGTATTTATTTTTAATTAAATTATAATGATCTATTCATTTTTATTTTTTTCCTTTATCATTTTTCAATATTTAATGATTTATTTGTTTTTTCAATTTATAAATTTTCCAAATTACAATAATTTATAATTTTTTGTTTCTATTTTGTTCTTTTTCCATTTTTTTCCGTTAATTTGTTATTTATTTTATTTTTTATTTTTATTTTCATTTTTCAATATCTGATGATTTAAGATTTAAAATTTAAAATTTTCAAATTTCAATAAATTTTTTCATCATTTTTAATGTCATTTTTAATATTTGTAATTTTATAATTATTTAAAATAGTTAAATTATATTTTTATCTATTTCATTTTTTTAATTTATATTTTATTAATTCTTAATATTTTCTAATTTTGATTTTTCCTACTGATGTTTATTTTTTTACTAGTTTTTAATTCTTACTCATCAATTATTAATAGTTTTTTAATAATTCATATTTTTCAACTATTTTACAATTTTCAATAGTTGGTGAATTTTGTTTTTTTTTCCGTTTTATTAATATTTTTTCATCTTTTATTTATTTTCTTTTTATTAAATATAATGATTTGTAATTTAATGATTTATTTGTTTTTATTTTTTTAATATTTAATGATTTATTTGTTTTTTCAATTTTAAATTTTCCAAATTTCAATAATTTCTATTTTTTATTTCTATTTTGTTCTTTTTCCATTTTTTAATATTTCTTTTAGTTTTTCAATATTTGATAATTTAATAATTTTTTTCCAATTTACATTTTCCACATTTCAATAATTTATTTCTTCATTTTTAATGTCTTTCTTAATATTTGTAATTTTAAAATTATTTAAAATAATTATATTATATTTTTATCTATTTCAATTTTTTATTTCTATTTGCTAATATTTTTAAATGTTTTTATTTTTAATTATTTTTTTATTAAAAAAAAATTTCTAGTTATTTGTTCCTTTTTAATTTTATTCAAAATTTTATTTTAAATATATTTTTTTATAAATTTTATTGAATTTGTATTTTTATTTTAATATGTAATTTTTTCTTCATTTTGATTAATTAATGCTTTTAAATTATTCTTATTTTTCACTTTTGTTTTTCCATTTTTATTTAATTATCTAATTTTTTTTCAATTTTAATTTTTTTAGTTATCTTATAAAAAAAGTTTAATTTTTGTTTTTTTATTTTCATTTTTCATTTTTTTCTTTCTATTCAATTTTAACATTTATTTAGTTCAATCATATTTTTTATTTATTAATTTGTCTATAGAGTTCTATACGATTTTATTTATTCTTGGTTTTATATTTTAGTTATTCCTCTTTTTGTTTTTATATTTTAAAGATTTTATTAATTTTAACATTTTTAATGACTTTTATTAATATTTTGAAGTTATAATGAATTTTATTTGTATTTGGGACATTCTGTAATTTATTATATGATAATTGAATTTAATATGTTTTTTTAAAACTAGGACTCAAAATTCTCATAAATTATACTATTCATCTAAAATAATCAAATCGTGTAGGCAATTTTCATATTAGTTATACAATAACAAACTGTCAATTAAAGAGCACAAAGCTTAAAATATATTAGCACATAAATTATATAAAACTTCATAAATCCAAGAATATCATACAATAACTTATAACAAGACCTAACTATTATATTTAAGATGTTTTTAGTTAACTTTAGTCATTTCTTCAATCATTACAATTTTCCAATAGACATCAATAGGAAATTTATAAATATTTTTCAATGTAATTAAGACATATACATAGTAAAACAAAAATATATTCTTTTCACTAATATAATCAACAAAAACACAATGTATTCATTTCGGTCTTCCAATAAGACATCCTTTCATAAATTATTAAGTCAAGATATCTATCAACAAAAGATACATTGATTTCATTGCATTTACAATCAACAAAATGTTTTGTTTATTGCAACTATCCAATTAAACATTAAAGAAGATATCCTTGAAAAAACCGTATTTAAATTAACATATCAATAGATCATGTACAACCACCAATTTTTTTTGTTCATTCCAATCAACCAATCAACAAGAACATAATTAACATTTTGATCATTTCAGTTATCTAATCAAACATTAATAAGGACATATCTTAATTATTCATTGCAATCATACAATCAACAAATTGTTTTGTTTATTATAACTATCCATCCTTGAGAAAACCATATTTAAATTGTGATATCAACATATGATGCACAACCAACAAATTTTTTAGAACATAATTAACATTTTGATCGCTTCAATTTAATAATTAAACATAAAAAAGACATACACTCAAAACAAACCATTAAACAAAGATAAAAAATCGTGCACAATCAAAAATTATCATTTCAATCATGCAATCAACATTAAAGAGGACATCCTTTAACTATTAGACCAAGATATTGTAATGCCCCGTTTGGCGGTTAACCAGTTTCTTGGCGTAGTGACCTTTCCCTTGTTGGGCGTCGAACAACTGTGCGTAATTCTGTTGTCTTAGACCCTGTCTCAGCGATGTTTTAGCACCTTCCCTCTCCTTCTGGCGTCCTCGAGTCGTTATCGACTCCTCCCTTTTGTGGACTATGTAATGTCCTATGCGTTATCCTTTTTACAAGGGGATCTTGTTGTCGCATTATTAAGCTCAATCGTTGGTCTAGGTTAATGTGGGTAGAAATTATATATATAATCATAATAGGTAATGGTAATGATGATATTTTAATTTAATGATCGATCGGCCCTTATTTTATAAGTATTATTATTTTACCATAATTTCAATCATCATCGATATTTTATATTAAGTATCTCTATAGCATTTCTTCTAGTTGTTTCGTCTAATTGTGTTGTAGGGCGAACCCCATCCCGCGCTGAAGAAGGCGTTGCTGTCTTGGCACCATGGTAGTCTTTGCTCCGTGTTCATCTTGAGTGTAACCTCTAATTTGTTTCCCCCTTCGTGTCGTTGTTGACGCTTCTTGTCTTTGGCCTCCAAATGACCATTACTTTTTCCCTATTTAATGGAAATTTGCGTGTTCGAAGCCTGGTAGACGGCTTGTATGGCAGGTTAGTATTTTAGGGTATGTTCCTTTTAAAAAGAGATTCTTATTTTTGTTTTTACAAAAAGAGGGGGATTGTAATGAATAGTCGATCTTTGTCGTCTATTATTAGTGTCGATCTGGACTGTCGACATTATTAATATTTTTATAGTTTTCCTAGGTTGCTGGTTTTCCTTTTGGTTTGTTCTTTTAAAAAAACCAAACTAACTGGTTTAGTATTTCTTTAATCAATATATATGTATATATATTTATATATACTTGTATAACTATAAAATAAGATGAAATAAAATAAAATACAAGTAAAAATAAATAGATAAAGGAATGGAGGGGTTACGTGGAAAGAAGGGGGGGTGTGTGGCGCAGTTGAGGGGACAAGTGTTTTAAAATCAAAATTCTATCTGCTGGTGCCGGCCCTACTGTCCCTCACCCCCTTCCCCGCCACCTAGACTGTACGTGGCCATCTCCCACCGGCCTTACCTCCGCCACCCCGCCCCACCTTCATTAATTCCTGATTTGCAAATATCTTGCGCCTGTGCTACCTGCTCTCTTTGACCTATTCTGGCCGCATAGGCTATTTTTGCAACGATTTTCCAGCTGTCGGTCGTGTTTAGAATGGGGCTGAATGTTTTGTAGTTAAATGCTTTCGCATGGTTACAAATTTGCTGTTTCTTCGTCCTGCTTGTGCTTTTAGAGGAATTCTTAATAGTGGGGCGCAAGTTTTGTTTAACAAGTCCTTTGTCCTTTCTACATGCCCTGGACTTGTGGATTCTGCGCATGCCAAGTGTTGCTGCGAATGGAGTCTGAGCCTTCAACAAACTGAAACGAAGGGAACTTTCGCCATGTGTGGCCGCTGCAAGTGTATGTTGGTTGGAGTTGAAGCCGCAAGCTAGTGAAGTAGACGTATTACCTCCTTTCCCGGGTGCTTTGTGAGGTGTGTTCTTATCGGGATTCATAGCAGTGACCTCGCCACGCTTTCTAGCCAGTGCCAGCACGCAGCACGTGTAAGGTAGAAGCCTTTTGAGCACCTCCAACAAGTAGTTTATCCAACTATGATGTTATCTGCTCGATCAACTGCATCCTCAAATTCGGGATTCTCCTTCAAGATATTTTTTTATCAAAATCGATTATGTGACAGTGAGAGTGTTACCAGGAGACCTGACGAAATTCTTTTGCAAAGATTCTCTACTGAGACCTTGCTGGTTTTACGATGTAACTCATGGAAGAGAATCTCATAGAGGCGGATCTGTTTCATATCAGAATATTCATGAAGCACATTTTGCTTTGCAATTATATGAGCTTCTTCAATGAGTCACTGAGTTGGCAGGCATAAAGGTTTCTGTTGGACTTATCACACCTTACAAGCTGCAGCTGAAACGTTTGCACCGAGAGTTTGATGCTGTCCTCAAATCTGATGAAGGAAAAGGTTTATTTATCATTACGGTAGATGCCTTTCAGAGCCAGGAGCGTGATGTAATCATTATGTCTTGTGTCCGAGCTTCAAATCATGGGGTTGGCTTTGTAGCTGTTTTTCACCGCGTGAATGTGGCGCTAGCACGAGCTCGCAGAGCACTTTGGGTTAAGGGCAAGCAAATGCATTGAAACAATCGATGCATATGGAGATGGCGTTTCAAACAAGGCATGTTAAACCCGCCCTCGAATCTTCTCTCGCTACCCTTTTATTATGTCATGAATTGAATGTCCTTCTATTTTTTTATCTCATATGGCATTTAGAATGGGCTTCTACTTTTTCCTTGTGAATCAACCCAGTTTGAAGGAAAGGAAGGATTGTTGGGAGTTGTTTGTTTTTCATACCACTGATAAGAATCGTGATAGCATGTATACATTCCTTTCGCCTCGTTTTCTTTTCGAAATAAAAGAGTAATCGCTATGTGATAGCAAAATAATGGTTAAAGTTTTATACTCTGTGGGTGTTAGACCTTTAACCTAGGTGTTTCTGCTTAATTCTTCAATTCGGGTGACGTTTAGAGACAATAGTGAACAATGGCCGTTGAGTTCGATTTCTAAACCAGCAAAGAGAGATATAAACTTGAGCCATGAATAACATTAGTGGATATTTGTAGATTTGTTGACTCATGGTCGCTTTTAGGCTAAATGTTGTTTTTGTCTTGGTAAAAGCTTTTCTTGGGCTGAATCGTGTGTAGACCTCACATAGTGAGCATGATGTTTTCTTAGAGGCCTACGTGAGTGGAATATTGACTCTCAATACAGATCCTATGACGTGAGTCACCGTATCATGAGATAAAAGAGTCCAATCGAACTCTATAGTAGCAGAGATGTTTCCTTTGGAGCGATTATGAGGATAGGTCGAGTAGACAGGTTGTGAAATAGATGGGTATGCCCAAGCTATTCATATGTTGTTTTAGAGACGGAAGAGAAGGCTTAGTTCGTAGGAAGAGTTTTTGCTTTGTATTCCTCCTTCGTTGATCAAACCTTGTGATTGGTGACTCGAGTTGGGTCACGGTAGAGGATCTTGTGTCGATTCACTTATATTTTCAACAGATTATCCTCTTGTTTTTAAATTCAAGTATCGAATGAAATGGGTTTCTATTAAATCCATTATGTAGCTTAGCAAACCTTCAATAATTCAGGTAGGGACTTTCTGAGTAAGTGTTGACTGAGGCATGTATGAAAATACAATGGTTACCTTTCTTCGAATTGGGTTAGACTTGTATGAAAATGGAAAAGGTAGGAATCGACTCAGTTACATATTTTAGTGAGCTAAGTCCTTAACTCTTATAATGATCATACGAGTGGTGGATTACGGGTTTATTACTGATTATGTGATGTAAGATAATAACAACCTTTGGTGAAAAGACTTCTTCTTGATCCTTGCTTGTGTAATCCAACTATAGTTGTTGAATGTAATTTAGTTGGATAGAATCTAATTTATTTAACTTCTTGAAGAAAAATAATTAGGTTCGGTGAGAATTACTTGGTATATTGAATCTTCAGATTCAGTTATTGTGTTGTGAGTATTATATGTATGTTGGTTTATTCAGTCAAGTGAAGTTAACTTTAATCTTTGACTGATTTGTGTTCATATATGGTTGGGGCCTATATTCTTCCTAAAACAAGGATGTGTGTCAATGCAGTCTTGTTACCAAGCAATTTTGAATATGTTAAGTCATTTGACTGATCATTATCTTTTTGGTTAATAATAATAGAATGATGTTTGGGTGTTAGATTTCAATCACGTAATCCATAGGATTACATGATTGAAATCTCAATACTCTCAGCCTTGTTGTCTTCACCAATAAGGTCTCACCTTGATTATCTTTAGAATATCTCTCTCACTTGAATATTGGGATTCCTCCTTGTTGGCTGGTATAAATCTCTTCATCTTGTGAAACATATTGATTAGTGGTTTGTGATTTGATCCATTCTTGAGTTTAGAATTTTACTTTCATGATATTATAAAATGTTAGCTACCTTTGTAATGGGTAGTCTTAACATGCTCGGTTCTAGTGAACCGACTCTAGTTAATATTTGTGCAGATGGATTATGCGAGTAGACTAGAGGAAAAGAGTGTAAAAGGTTCATCTGTACAATTTATGAAGTTCCTTGTAAAAATGTCCTATGTGTTGTAAATTGTGTAACATTGCTTGCAAAGAGAGTTTATATGACCTCTTGCCCGGAATTGTTCGGAGAATTACGTGAAGAAGTAGTTTTGTCCTTTTTGTAATTTGGCTAGGTAACTCTTCTTAGTGAGAAATAATATTCAATCTCTTCATTGGCATAAGCATTGTAAAACTTTGACCTTGAGAATTAAGTGTTAAATTAAATCTTTCTAAGACTTTGTATTGATGGGTTATATGTAAGTTTTAATGGGGTGGCTTTTCCTTACGAAGTTACCTAAAAGTTTTATTCATATAAATCATTGTAGAGGAGATCCACTCGTGAACAAACAATTCCCTAAGTGATCAAGGGCGAGGCTATCCTTGTAATGTGATTTTTTTATAACGTGTTATCCCTAACTCGATCTAGTAAACACTACTCTTTTGGTGAACGCTAAAAACAAGCTTAAAGGAAAACCATGGTTAGTTTCTAATAAGATTTAACAAGTAAGAGAAGAAAATTTAGAAACCACTCAATTTATCTCTCACCTATTTTAAAAGTAAGTAGCTTCCTCTTGATAAGCTCTTTCGGTGAAGCCTAAGTAAGAGCGCTAATAATTACGTATAAAACCTCAAGCTTCAATTAAACCTCAGTAAGAACTAGTGACATCTTAAGGGTGAACTCATTTGACCTTCTTCCTTTAACTTTATCTAGGGTACCTTGTAATTTTCTCTTAAGTTTGTTGAACGTGAACCGATGTTGTCATAAGGGCATGAACGAGTTCTAGTAACGTAAGTGTGAATAGATGGCCCTGTGGAATTAAATTACCATCTTTATCAAATAAATATATAAAACAAATAATTGTTATAAAGGAGAAGACTTTAAGTGAACTACTCTACAGTGTATAAGAACATAACTCAGTTGGTAAGATGATTTGTGTGAATCATATATTGAATCCTTCTGAAAACTTAAGTCATGAGTTAAAGGGTGTCTTATCAAAATAAATAGCCTCCAATCATTTCGACATTGTGGCTCGCCTAGGTGTGAGAGTGTCTTGTGGTTGGGCTTCTATGTTATTCTGTCAAAAAAAAAAAAAAAGTATATTATCCTTTTGGGTGTGAACGTTTCCGTGCTGACCTTGTGGTCATCCCCGTAACAAGTGGTTCCCAGAGTTGGTTGTAACTTTGTGATGACATGTTGTGTCGTGTTTTGTGTCGAAGCAAGTCAAAAAAAAATTATCCTGTCTTTTACTGTGTTGTGTGTGTTGATTATGGGTCGTTCTGATATCAAGAGATCAAATAGTCAACAAATTGTTTTGTTCATTATAACATATTAAAAAGATGTATTGATTTTTGGCTTCATTCATACAATAAACATTAAACAACCCATTCTAAAACAAACCATTAAACCACAATATCAAAAAAATCAAGCATAATCACAACAAATTATTTTGTTCATTAGAGTTAACATTTTATTCATTACAATCATCCAATCTAAACATTAAAGAAGACATACTTAAACAAACTATTAAACCAAGATATCAATGGATCAAACACAACCAACAAATTGTTTTGTTCGTTACAATACACTCAAGAATGCATTAATCAACAATCCAATTAATCATTTTTATTTATCGGTCATCTAATCAACATTAAAGAAGACATCTTTAAACAATTCATTAAACCAAGATACCAAGAGTAATCAACGAATTGCTTTGTTCATTGTCATACACCCAAACGATATATTAATTATTTGTTCCAATTATTCTATCAACAAAACACAATCACAAAAACAATTATTTATTACAATCATCCAATCAAAACATTAAAGAAGACATCCTTAAACAAACCAAGGGATCAAACACAACCAACAAATTGTTTTGTTCATTACAATACACTCAAAAGATGCATCAATTAAAGTTATTATAGTACACTCAAAATATTTTGTTTATTGCCATTCAATTAATCATTAAAGAAGACAACCTTACATCCAACACAATCAACAAATTATTATGTTCATTACAATTATCCACTCAACAAAAACAAAATTCACATTTTTTTATTATAGTTCTAATAAAAAAGAAGGACATCCTTAAACAATCCACGAAACCAAAATATCAAGAGTCCCCACATAATCAACAAATTGCTTTGTTCATTATAATACACCCAAAATATATCAACAAAACACAATCAACAAAAAAATCATTTATTTCAACTATCCAATCAAACATTAAAGTAGACATCCTTAAATAAACCATTAGACTAAGATATCGTAGTTCCAACACATTGAACAAATTGTATTGTTCATTACAAACCATCCAATCAAAGCATAATACCTTGTTCATTACTATCATCCAATTAACATTAAAGTAATTTATCAATAGTTCCAACACAATCAACAAATTGTTTTGTTCATTACAATCATCCAATTAACATTAAATACTCATTATACTCAATAAATATCATCCAACCATCCAATCAAACATTAAAGTAGACATCCTTCAATAAACCATTAAACTAAGATATCAATAGTTCCAACACAATCAACAAATTGTTTTGTTCATTACAATCATCCAATCAACATAATACCTTGTTCATTACTATCATCCAATTAACATTAAATTAATATCAGCAGTTCAACACAATCAAAAATTGTTTTGTTCATTACAACCATCCAATTAACATTAATTACTCATACTCAATAAAATATCATCCAACTAAAATTAAATAAAACCCATTATAATAAAAAAGTTGTCATTCAATTAACATTAAATAACAACTATTAAACTAAACTAAAAGTTCAGAAATTAACCAAAATAATTAATGACTTATGACATCAATAAAAGACTAATAATTTATTACATACAAATAAAGAAAACTATTGACAATGTACCCACTCCACTATATAATAATTAATAATTAAGTTCACTAACTAGTAACTTATGTTTGTTATATATGTATAACTTGATTAGTATTGATTGCATCCTATAGAGAATAAAACCACATAACATGTGTGGTTAAATTAGGTGTAACTGCAATTATTTAAAAAATATAGTCTACAATATTTCTTCGAGTCATCGCTCTAACAAAACATTAAAAATATTACCAACACATGAATTTCAGAAAATAGAAGTGCGCACCTGTATATAAACGTCACTTATTTGGTGCAGCTAAACTTTAAACTGCCATAACATGAATATTTGCTTAAATCAGTTACTTTCCTTTTTACATTATTGAAAGCATGTGACAAAAGCATAAAATATATAACAAACATAATATATATGGTTAAAATATTGTTACAAACAATTGGATTAATCAATAGTGATAATTCATTATTAATATGTCATGTGAAGTATCACAATTAATGAAATTATGAGCCATTCAACTATAATAGAAACATCATCTATACACGGGTAACTTAACTTATGTTTGACAACACCTAAACGTGAGTTTACAACCCGCATTGATGAAGACTACTAACACCTAAACCTCATCTGAAGTTGAAATTAAACATCATATCCTATCATTAACATGATTCTTATCCTAAGGATGAGGCAACGTGTTCATTACCAATAGTGATCAAAATGAAAGCAGAATTAGTAAACAAGTGAACAGGGCATTTTTATGCTTTGAAAAGGGCATGGCCCCTTGTCAACACATAATGAGAAGGGGATTTCTATCACATGTTTAATGAAAATAGAACAGAAACAAAAATCAACTTCAAATTTACCGCTCTGGTCTTACTAACCAGGTGACAGTCCAAAGTCATAGACGCACAACATCGTATGTAATTTTAATTGCAAATATGGTAGAGATTTACAATTTATCGATATATAATTAAATGTAACAAAACTGAGTATTTACAAAGCCAGGTTCCCAGAAAAACATAGCTAAACAGAGATAAAAGGCATGCCAATGTTTTCATTTGTAGTGAATAATACACCTTAGTGAGAAGACACACACTTTGCTAATACCATTCTCAATTAAATTTATAAAAATTAAACAGTGCACACATTGCGTGGTAAAATCGTATACAATTTAAATTACATCCAAATTAAAAACAAAAGTTAGGGCTACAATTTATCAGATATTATAAGGTTGCAACAACACCGAGTATTTACAAACCAAAATCAAACGCAAATTGCCATACCACGCAGACAACAGACCTCACAAAACATCATAGATCATACAAAGCAAATATAATGGTCAAAATGATGTCCAAGATGTTGGAAATATGCATGTGTTGCATATTTAATTCCAACCGTAGCTTTTATGAAAGCTAATTTTAACTTTAGTCTTGTTTTAGTTTGCTTTAGTTAAGTTAGCTTTATCTTATTTTTATCATTAGATTTAATTCAAATAAATTTGTTTTAATTCATGCATAGCTTGCAACTATTTTTTAAAGCATGAGTTTAGATTTAGAATGCTCAAGTTGAAGAGCTGTTAGTGGGTGATTTATTCTATTTAAATAACAAGAATTGTAATTAAATTGTATGCACATACAAAGGTGTGAAATCTGCACAAGCAAGGAAGGATGTGCATTGAAAGCACACACCGCACGCACGCACTGACTTGATTGTAAAGAGCTGAAGCTCTGAGTATGATGAAGCTTTTATCAATGGATATTACGCACAACAATGCTAGTTTGAATATTCATCTGTTTATGCAAGTTATTTAAGTACTCTGTTTATTTATTTTATGTTGTTTGTTGTATAAGACTGCAGATTTTCTACAAATTAGTATCAGAGCGAGGTTATTCCAGCAGCTTATTAAATTGGTAGCAAGCTATGGCTTCTACATCTGGCATGCAGACATCGCAATTTAATTAAAAGAATTACGAATACTGGCCGTTGACCATGAAGGCACTATTCAGATTTCAAGACGTGTGGGAGATCGTTGAAGATGGGTACACAGAGCCCACAAATGCAACAACGTATACTGCACTTTCTCAAGCAGAGAAAGATACTTTGAAGGAGTTACGAAATAAGGACAACAAAGTTCTTGTTTATATTCATCGTGCAATGCATGAAAGCATTCTTCCAAGAGTGCGGCAAAGAAGCCTAGTCAAGCAAAGACTGCATGGGATACTTTACAAGTTGCATATCAAGGTAAGGAGAAAGTAAAAACTGCTAAGCTACAGTTACTTCATAGAGATTTTGAGAATTTATCAATAAAATATTCAGATTCTGTAGAATCATTTTTTACTTATGTAGTTGGCTTAGTCAATCAAATCAAATCCCATGGTGAGACTCTTGAAGACAGAAGGATTATTGAAAAATTACTTAGAAGTTTGCCTATGAAATTTGATCCTTTAGTTGTTGCTATTGAAGAAACTAAGGATCTGAGTCAGTTTTCTATTGATGAGTTGTATGCATCACTAATCAATCATGAAAAAATGATGAATAGATCACATGCAAGTGTAGATCAGGCTTTTGCATCTCAGACATCAGTAGTAGTCGTGGCAAAAGAAGAGGAAGTTTCAGCCCAAGAGGCAGAGGAAGAAGTCCATCTAGAGGACGTGGTAGCGGTTCATCAAACTCAAGTGGAAGAGGACATAATCAAGAACAGAGTTATGGTCAGAGACAAGATAAGTCTCATGTTCAATTTCATTATTGCAAGAAGTATGGGCACTATGCTTATGATTGCAAGAAAAAGCAATATGATCAGGAGAGACAAAATCAAAATCAGGTTGGAAGTTCTATTTCTAAACCTATGTTTATTGCATGCACAAGGATTGCCAAAGCAATACCTTCTTTATCCCCTATTGAATGTAATTTGTCAAAAGAGAGTCCATGTGATGTATGGTATTTGGATTCAGGTTGCAGTAATCACATGACAGTAATCTAAATTTGTTTTCTAGTTTGGATGATTTAGTTAAGAGTGATGTAACTCTTGGAAATAACAATATTGTGTCTCGTGCGAGGAAAAGACTCAGTTAGTATTCTAACAAGACAGGGGGAGCAAACAAGTATGCAAGATGTTTATTATGTTGCAGGTTTGAAACATAACCTTATGAGTATTGGACAACTGGTACAGAAAGGATACCAACTTTATATGGAAGATAATGAGTGCGTGATTGTGGACAAAGCTCCTAGCACTCAGTTGATTGCAAAAGTGAAGATGAGCAGCAATAGGATGTTTCCATTAATTTTGAAACCTAAAAAAAGAAGAAATAAAATCTGTTTGCAGCAAAATTAGTAGCTCAGTTTGCAGCAAAGTCCTGCGTTAAGCCAAATCAGTCTTTTGTTGAGTCCTGCGCTCAAACAGATAAGTCATGCACTAATGAAAATCAGGTCTACACTACAGCAAGCGAGTCCCGCACCGATTCATGCGTAAATATAGTTGTGTCTGCGTGATCAAGGAACACAATCAAATTTTCATTCAATCATGAAGGATGAAACATGGCTTTGGCATCTAAGGTATGGAAATTTGAATATTGGAGGTTTGAATTTATTACATAGAAAAATATGGTTAAATGTTTGCCATTGATTCAGAAACCGGAAAGGGTATGTGAAGGTTGTATTTTTGGAAAGCAACATAGAGATTCATTCCCAGTTTGCAAAACAACAAGAGCAAGTGCACCACTTGAGATTGTACACTCAGATTTATGTGGACCTATGCAGACAACTTCTATTGGAGGTTGTATTTATTTTATGACATTCATTGATGATTACACAAGGAAGACATGGGTTTATTTTCTGATAAATAAATCAAATTTCTTTGATACATTTCAGCAATTCAAGGCATTAGTGGAGAAGCAAAGTGGATACTACATCAAAGTTCTCGAATGCAGGACGAGGAGGTGAATATGTTTCTAATTAGTTTATGAATTTTTCGATATCATGGTATACACAAGCAATTTACTACCAGATATACACCACAATAGAACGGTGTGGCAGAGAAGAAAAATAGAACCATCATGGAGATGGTAAGAAGCATGTTGAAGGCAAAACATCTTCCAAATGAGTATTGGGCAGAAGCAGTAGCAACTTCTATTTATATTTTGAATAGGTGTCCAACGAAACTTGTTAGGAACATGGTTCCTCAACAAGCATGGACTAATAGGAAACACAATGTTTCACATTTTAGAGTTTTTGGTTGTGTAGCGTATGCACATGTACTTGATGAGCTAAGGAAGAAGTTAGACAACAAAGGAGAAAAGTGTATTTTTGTTGGGTATTCAGAGAATACAAAAGCATACAAGTTATACAATCCAGTCACTAGAAAGGTTGTGATCAACAGGGATGTACAGTTTATTGAGAATGAAGCATGGGATGGAAGTATAGAGAAAATAGTGAGTATAGCAACATCTATTCCGCATGATGATATGACAGATGAAACTTTAGAGCAACAAGCTACTGTATCTACAAATCTTGGACATGCACCACAAGTTGTAGCACAAGCTACACCTCCATCTACATCAGGAGGTCACCAAGATTTCAGCCATCTTCAGCCATGCAAGAGACACCACAGGGAACACCGTGAAGCTACTCCACCAAAAAGAAGTCATACATCAAATACTCTGCGCAACGGAAAACAAGAAGTCTAAGTGAGATTTATAATGTTGATACAACTAATTCATTTTCAGTTTTTACATTATTTTCTCAAACTGCAGATCCAGTATATAACGAAGAGGCTATAAAGAATGAAGTTTGGGAAAAAGCCATGGATGATGAGATTGATGCTATAAAGAAGAATCATACATGGGAGCTAATGGATCTTCCAAAAGGAAAGGACGTGATAAGAGTCAAGTGGGTCTACAAGACAAAATTTAATGTTGATGGAAAAGTACGTAAAGCACAAAGCAACGCTAGTTGTAAGAGGTTTTACGCAGCAATATTGTAGTGCCCACTTCCCTTCGACACCATTTTTGTTTTGTTGTTTTCGAGACTGGTTACTTCACTTATGGATTTATTATGGCTTCTTGATTTAGCATGCTAGTAGATATCATAGACACTAGACTGTTATTGATTTGATCTTTATATGATGCATATGGTCTACTGGTGGACATTTGATGATGATATTTGTATACTTTTGACATGGTTATTTATCTTTAATTATGACATGTGATATATTTAATCATATTGAGTAGAACTTGATAATTGGATTAATGTGATGATCGTTTTGACATAAATGAAATGTGGAATAGAAATGTGCTAGAAAGTGTAAGTGATATCGTATTTGCATAGATGATAGTAAATCATGTGTAGTTTATTTTAGATTATATTGTATATTTGGCATGAATGTTTTAATGCGGCCAACAGGCCAAAGGAGGTATTCTCTGTTTTGCAGGTATATTATATTCACAACAATATTGGGGAGTGGAGACCAACCACATCGGAATTCGAGAAGAATCCAACTAAGGTCACCATGGCAACAAGTAATTGTGTGTGTGTTAGAATTATTTGGTTAGGGGAAAATTGTGACCTAGGGGTCATGTGTTGTTTTGTTTTAATTTTCCTTTCTATTATGTTAGTATGTGTTTCTCTTAGTAAGTGAAATTTTACTTGTGTTATTATTCATTTTTTTTTTTTTGGATTGGTGTTTACCCCTTTATTAGTCATGGGTTGTAGTGTCTTAATTAAGCTAATTTGAATTTGTCCTAAACCAATTAAAAGATGTGACCAAAAGGGAGTTCATTTATTAGGCTTGATTTACTTTGGATTTTGTGTGGAATGATGTGTGTTTGAGTTTTGAGTGTAGCACACTCTACCCCACATGGGAAACTCGAATTTGGCCTTAGAGGCCAAATTTGAAACCTTGTGGGACAAGTCAAATTTGTCCCTGACACCTCTTAAAACCCCATACCAACCCCGTCTATGGGTTGGAAGGCCAAATTTAGGGTCTTTTAGGTGTTTTGGGGGATAAAAGGGTAAAATATTAATTACACTTTCTTTCAAAAATTCAATTTTGTCCTTTGGAGGAGTGGGCTTAGATGGAGTGTGTAAGGTGCTTGTCTTTCCTTCAACCACTCATTAATGGTGCATTGGAATATGAGGTTGACCAAGTGATGTGGAGTGGAGGGAAAAGGAGGTGGCATCCTACTTGGAGCCACATCATCCCTCCCTCTCTTTTCTCTATTTATTTGATCCTTTTGTTTGTTTTGGGGGTTGGAGGTTTCATTTTTTAGTCTCTTGTATTTTTGGAGAGGAGAGGATTTTGAAGGAGTTTGTGGATTTTTGGAGCTTGTTGATACTTGTGGGAATTTTGTTGGAGCTTGTGGATGCTTGCTTGATCCTTGGAGGGATTTGAGACTTCATACTTGGAACAAGCTCTACCATGGAAAGGTAGGAGCTTCACCTTTGTTTGTATTATGTTTTTTGTTATATGTATGTGTATATACGTTGTATTGAATGTTGTTGTTTTTTTTTTTAAATGCTTGTTGGGAATGGGTAGAATTCCTAAGTTGGGAGTGGGAGGATACTATGAGGAGTTTATTTGAGGGAGGCATAAGAGATCATTTTCTTGAGGAGGGAGTTTGGGTTGGGTGCCCACCTAGTATGAGAAATGCTTGCATTTTCTTCTTGTTCTTACTTTGGGGGAGCCATAAGAGTTGAGGGAGGCATAAGAGTGGATGGAGGGATAAGGGGTACTTGAGGGAGGCATAAGAGTTGTTAGGGGTATTGTGTTTTGCATTGGAGGCTTTTAGGTGGCACCCATTCCCATTGGGAGGCATAAGTGGCCTCCCCATAGGTCTTACTCTTATGGCTTTCTTGATAAGCCTTGTGACCTTGTTGTTTGCTTGTTTCCCTCTTGTTGAGTTGTTGATTTTTGTTTTGAAGGATTATGGAATGAATGTGAAATTTTATGTTAAGTTATGTGGAAGCTAGTAGTTGCCATGAGTTGGATTTTCTCCCATTGTAATGTGGTTGGGACTCGGGGGCCAATGGAGAGGATGACTTCTCTTCTCCATTGGGTATCTTGGTTGGGAGGAGAGCGTTACCTCTACCTTTATTTTGTTGTGAATCAAGAAAACTATTGGAGGAGCCACCTTGTTGATGTTTGTAGCATTGGAGCCTTGTTGATGACAATGTGAAACTACCTTGTATTTTTACCCACCTAGAGTGGAAGAAAGTGTAATATTGCTTTGTATTTTAGCCTCCATTATTGTAAATTATTCCCACATTAAGTGGAAAATGTTGTATTAAGATTTTGAAGGAGAGTTGTATTGATTTTCATTATTAAGGTTGTAATGTGGATGAAATTGAAAGTTGAAGGAAAAACAATTTATTCTCCTTTAACTTGGCTTGGAACCTCATATGAGTGTGTTGATCTTGTTGAAATGTTAGTAGTTCTTATTCTAAAACTTAATGGAAATATTGTTGAAACCCTCTTGTGGAATGTTGGGAAATTTACCAAAAAAATATTAAATTTCATTTTGTTACTTAAAAGAGATGTATTGGAAAAGTTGGAATATTAGTGTATTTTCTCTTCTTGTATTGTTGATGGAAAGACTTAAGTTTTAAATAGTTTTCAATATGCCAATGAAGTAAGTTAAGTTCTAGCTCTAGTATGTTTTTCCTCATTTAAGAATTTATTGTAAATCCATTTGCAAATTATTAAGGGAAATGAAATCAAATCTATTGAAACTCCCGTACAATACCTATTAAATTGTGTAGAAAGAAATTTTAATGCAAAAGCTCTAAACTTATTAAGTTCATTACCCATATTTCCTTAATGCTTAATAAGGATACTAATATTTTAAATATTATTCATATTAAAGTAATATTAAAATTAATGGATTTATTATTATTAAATTATATTAATATTAATATACTATTAATATTTCTTTTATATTAACAAAAGTATACTAATATAAATACGTATGTAGCACTTCCCAAGGAAAAAAATATTAATTTATGTATGCGATAAAACCTACGTATGTATAAGTAATTTAATGCACTTCCCAAGGATCTATCTTGAAATGTTCAAATAATTGCAAAACAAACTGCTTTGCTTCATGAATATTCGTGTATATGAAACAGATCCACCTCTATGAGATTCTCTTCCACGAGTTGCATCGTAAAGCACCACATCAAACCCACGTAAGGTCTCCATAGAGAATCTTTGTAATAAATTTCATCAGTCTCCTAGTAACACTCTCACTACCCCTTAATCGATTTTGATAAAATATCTTGAAGGTGAATCCCGAATTGAGGATGCATTCGATTTTGTTCAAATTTCAATTATAAATAATCTACATTAAAGAAAGTAAATTTGAATGATTACAATATTATCAACAGTTTATAACAACATGGTTAGACAACATAAATTGTACCCTAAAATTAATTTTAAATAAATTATTATACTTGTATTGATTTTAATATAGTTCAAGGTTAACCATGTAATAATCAAAAGGCTTCTTTTGACAATGAACCCGAAAGCTGTTAATACATACTTCTTACCTCGGTTCACTTGAACCTAAGTTAAGTAATGCAAGTTGTTGCCACTGTTTTTTTCTCGATTGCAGAGACCGTGGATAGTGTGCTCGTGTGATCCCGACAAGAACACACCTCGCAAGCACCCAATGAAAGTGGAGGGAACACTCTTTGAAGTTTCACTAGCCTTTTTATTTATTTTAGCTTTACTTTATCTTCATAACCACCATATCAACTCACGTGGCACTATACGGGGCCGAATAAAATGAGGTAACACACTTTACTTCACTTTCCATTTACCATACTTGCAAGAATAACATTCGTAGCTTCATCTATAACCACCACATCAAACCCACGCGGCCGGGGCGAGAAAAATAGCAGCCACCAGTTGCTTGACACATGGTAAGCACCGCTTTCTCCGATCACAGTGGGAAGCTGCGTGTGTTTGGTCTCCACCCATTTCGTAGTTTCCTCTCTTCTTATTCCTCGTGCGCGTGGAAAGGCGTAAGATTTGCAAATCCAAAGTGAAATAAATGGAAGATGTGCAGGAGTTCCGCAGATCTTGGGCGCGAGGAGACTCCTTTTCTCTTGGGCGCGTGGACGCAAAAGAAAGGATGCGAGATGGGGTTTAATGAAATGGCAGGTGGCTATTAAAGCCACCCACCCACAACCATAAATTCAAACATAAACTGGAATGTAATACTACTGTTATAATTCTTGTCATTTTGTTCAAATTTCAATTATAAATAATCTACATTAAAGAAAGTAAATTTGAATGATTACAATATTATCAATATTTTCACATGTTTAGTACACTTAATCTAGTATAAAAAGATGGATTTTGAATTATAAAAATAACATAAATTGTACCCTAAAATTAATTTTAAATAAATTATTATACACCAAAATATATAAAAAAAAATAGTGTGCTTATTGATTTTAATATAGTTACAAGGTTAACCATGTAATAATTAAGCTTAATGGAAAGAATAGAAAACATTTGTTAAATTATTTGAACCTTGCTATCTTTCTTAGAATGGTTGATTAATGAACCACCATAAATAAAGTCTTGTGTTAATACATATTAAAACCATTTGACTTCCTTATCTACGGATGATGCACTATTTTTTCAATCTTTACAATTACTTGAACCTAAGTTAAAATCTTAATATATTTCAAGTAAGTTAATGAATTGTAAAGGTTGGAAAACCCTCCATTATTCTTATATTGTAACAAAAAAAAAACTTTTCAAGTAGAATTAGTCATGTATTTTCAGCAACTATAAATTACAATGTTTTTATTTTGTGGAATTCAACAAGTTCTTAATTTATGTAAGGAAATGGGAGGAGTCGTCGTTGTTCTCCATCCATGTCAATGCTACAAATATGGAGTTGACTGAAAAGGGTGGTCTCGACTCAAGGCAACACAACATGCTTCCAACAAAAAGAGACACACTGATAACATCAAACAATTACACCACAAGGTCTTGCATCCAAGCATTTGCACCCGACCCCTATGACTCTTATGCCTCCCTCAAGTACCCCTTATTCCTCCCACGTTCCTGGACACTACTCTTTTGTCCTCAGAATGGTTTTAACAATTGCATTCAAACCATTTCAAAACAAATGGCCTATTTATCGATGAATGTTAAATCAACATTCTTAAATGGATTCCTCAAGATGGAGCATCCCTCTGAAACTCCCTCCCACTGGAAGTTTATGTAAATCAGCCGAGAAGTTATGAGATCAAAGTCATGAAGGAAAAGTATACTGATTGAAGAAAGCGCTCTATGGTCTCAAGGTCAATCACCTAGAACTTAAATGGGTGGTTGCAACCCTCTTCCATATATTCAACTCCTTTCCCAATATATTCTTATTTGATTGAGAATGGTTTCATGGAGTGTGGGAGCAAACTTGTCCCACAAGTCTCTAAAGCCTACCTTATACACCAAGATAAATGAGCAAGGTAAAATTTTAATTGTTTGTTTATATATAGATGATTTGATCATTACTAGAAATCTATCTTCTCAACCCCAGAGTCACTCAAATTACCCCTCAAGAAAATTTCCTCATGAAGAAAGATTTTGAGATAACAGATCTTGGTCTTATGCATTATTTTTTGGGCATCATGAAGTTCAACAATCGCCTTGAAGGTGAAATTTTTATCTCACAAGCAAAATATGCAAGTGACGTTTTGAAAAGGTTTAACATTTGAATACATGTTGAAAAATAATATCAATATCCAATAGTCGTCCATGAGTCGGTCAGTAAGCAATGCTAATCAACATAAGACCAATACCAATCATGCATTTCATATTTTCCAAAATGCATAGTAATGTAAATTCAACAACCTCATTTCTCTACTCATCAGTGCGATACACATGCGTGTATCTGTAAAATATCATATCGATAATTAAGCGTCAAGTATCGGTCATGGATCATCACGAAAAACAAAATCCAACCATAATCGCAAATGCATGGTAGGTTTGAAGTTAAACAAAGAGGATGAAGGATCGGTTTGTGGATCCAACATTGTTTAAAAAGTTGGTTGGAAGTCTCGATATATTTGACAACCACAAGCCCTGATATCATGTATGGTGTGAGCCTCATATCAAAGTTCATGGAATCTCCAAAGATTCACATTGACAAAGTCATGGGAAAAGAATTTTGAAGTATGTACGTGGAACAAGAAATCATGGAATTCTTTATTCAAGTTCGATGAGTTCAAACTCATTGGTTATATATAGATGATTTGATCATTACTAGATAGTGAGTCACTCAAATCTTTGGAAGTATAAATGATCAAAAGCAAAGAAGGTGATCCGACTATACTTTTCACTTTGGATCGGAAATGGTTTCATGGGCATAAAAAAACATCCCATTGTCACTTTATCTTTGACAACCACAAAACGAAGCAGTATGGTATGTAAAAGCAAATCTCCAAACAGGGCAAAGATGTCAAGTCATGTTTGATGAGAAGAGTGTTGATGATTTATAACAAAACAAGACATCAAGATCGGAAGAGGAAGTTCACTTCTCACCTTAAATGGGAAGTTGGTTTCATGGGCACTAAAAATCTATCTGACACATGATTTTTTGTGATAACAACTCACCATGTAGCGATGTCCAAAAATCATGTTTTTCATAAGAGGAGCAAGCATATTGATATGAAGTATCATTTCATCGGGAGCCGATAAACAACAAGGAAATTCATCATGAGTTTTGTAATAAAGATCAATTTGCGAGACATTTTTACAAAAGTCTTTAGAAAAAGAAGTTTTTGTATATTTGAAAGATTGTTTGAAATTTTTGATCTGCACATGGCATATCTAAAAAAGAAAACACGACTCTAGAAGACTAAAAGCTACAATTTGAAATTAAGGGGAAGTGTTGGAAATATGCATGTGTTTCATATTTAATTCCAACCGTAGCTTTTAGGAAAGCTAATTTTAACTTTAGTCTTATTTTAATTTACTTTCGTTAAGTTAGCTTTATCTTATTTTTATCATTAAATTTAATTCAAATAAATTTGTTTTAATTCATGCATAGCATGCAACTATTTTAAAGCATGAGTTTAGATTTAGAATGCTCAATTGAAGCAATCGTTAGTGGATGAGCTATTCTATTTAAATAACAACAATTGTAATTGCTTTGTATGCACACACAAAGGTGTAAAATTTACACAAGCAAGGAAAGATGTGCATTGAAAGCACACAAATGCACGCACTGACTTGATTGTAAAGCGCCGAAGCTCTGAGTATGATGAAGCTTTTATTAATGGAGATTACGCACAATAGTGTTGGTTTGAATATTCATCTGTTTATGCAAGTTATTTAAGTACTCTGTTTATTTCTTTTATGTTGTTTGTTGTATAAGACTACAGATTTTCTACACAAGAACATTTAAATAATGATTTCCAAATCAATAAATGTATACGAGGCAAATAATAATTTCGAAAAGAATTTCCTTGATTATTAATTGATAGAATAAATAAAGTGATCTGTAAAAAAATATTAAATATAAACCACCATCTCAAACAGAGAGAATTAAACAAATATAAAAAGTTGATTAACGCTGTAATTAGCATTTGAACCTTGATGATCTATAGACTGATTGGCCCTGCCCCATTTAGGAATAAAGAAAAGATGATTATAAAAATAACTCACAACTAAAATAATCCGATTAAACAAGAGTCTGGAACCGCCAAACAAACAAAACGCCTTACAGTTAAGAGCAAATGTTATTCTCTAAAAATAGATGCAACAGAAATAAATGTTCCTACCAAATACAGAGTATGTCCGAAATTTATTCACCAACATTTAAGGTTTTGAAATGCACAAGTTACAACATATTTGTTTAGAAAAAGGCCAGAAACCTGTACAAAACACCTATATTACCTAAAACCATAGCAGGTACCTAAAAATCTGTTCACATTTAAAACGCACAATAAAACTTGAGAACTGAAAGATAAGAGAAGATTATTTTATTTTTATATAAACCCTGAACAAAATTCGTACAGGCCCTTTAATTTAACAAAGGACTGTACAATAACCGAGTCATACCCGCACGTGGTAACAGTGAAAATAACCATTAATACTATTTAAAAAAACCCTAACTACATATTTTGCTGTGGCACGCAATAAACCCTGCAGGGAGTATTACAACATATGAACAAATAAATTAGCCCTTCCGCATTTCAACAGCTAACACACTTCACAAACTTCCTTTGCCAAATCAAAGACAATTAAAATCGAGCCTACCGTAAAAGTAAATGGAGATACTCCAAATATCATTCCCGTGTTTCAACCCTACCTCACGAATGAAAGAGAAAAAGGCATGGAAACTTGTCCAAACCATAGAAATTACCTAAAATCATAACATTTGCCTACATAAAATGACATCAGGCCTTTGTTCTCATTTAAAATGCACAATAACCTTGAGATTTGAAAGACATTGAAGATAATTTTCTGATAATGCCGTAAAACAAATTGCGGGATACTATTGTTAACCTCCAGGGGCATTAAAAAGATATAAACAGATAAATTAGCCATTCGGCGTTTTCACAGAAAGCATACTTAATCAGTACTTCTCTGCCAAGTGAAGGAGAAACCCTATTAAAAACATTATGTTCTCATTTAAAATGGACAATAAACCTTCAAAACAGCGTTAATCAATACTACCCTGCGAAACGAAGGAGAAACCCTATTAAAAACATCTTTTGCCAAATTAGCAACGATTTAAAATCGATCCTTACCTGCGTGATGAAGGAGAAACTACAAATATCATCCGCGCATTTCAACCCATGCAAGTTGCGACTGAAGAGGAAAATAGTAATGTTCGCCGCTCCGGCAATATTCAAGTCTGGACTGGTAATGTTCGGCACTCCTGCGATACTCGTACGACGCAAACAACACAGAAATCGATACAGACATCATACAACAAAAACAACACAGACATCATACTACAAAAGCAGACATCATACGACAAAAACAACAGAGACTGAAACGCAACACAATAAAAACCAAAATCAAACAGAGTCCTCACCAAAATTAACAGAAACACAGTACAGAGGCCTCACCATACATTAAAAAAAAACAGCCTACAATCAAATTGGGGGAAAGGTTATTTTTATAGGGCATGTATTAACGGTTCTTCCGACCGACACAAATGCTATCCAGTTGTCCACCACTTTACCAGAAGCTTCTGCATTAACTTTCGTACCATTTGATTTTGCCCGTTGGATAAAAGCTTTTGAGTGGCACATTTATCAATACTTGGCTCGTTGGGGAAACGAGCCACGAATCATAATGAGAGAGGTGGTTAGAGCTATCTAACAATCATTAAAACAAAAATACTTTTAATAGATCATGATTATTTTAATATGTAGATTTTTTTCACAAATTTAAATTATGTAGAGAGTATATTTTTAACGGATTGAAAATAAGTAGTTTTGAATACTAAAGAATTTAACAAAACCCATTCCTTGAGAATAAAATCATGTTTTATGGGTTGTCTATAGGTCACCATTTCATTAGTTAATTTATTGATGTGACTTGATGTTACTTATTTTATTGGCTAGTTTTTATTTCATTTTTAACTTTAATTCAAACAATTAAATGTACTTTATTTCACATATGCACTCACATTCATTGGCTCCTTTTCGTTATTATGCACGTGTTATAAATTTGACTGCTGATTATATATTTTTTATATTTATCACCATTAAAAATGTGATTTTCTTTTTTATTATCGATTAATTGTCTAAGCATCACAATTGAGTGCTCGCTTACATAGATTATCGGCATCTCAACCCATGTTTCTAGAAGACATATAGTAGAAAAACAATTCTTGTTGAGTGTAAAGGCCCCCGATACATGGACATGGAGAGTCGAGTGGCTGAAAATATTTGAACATTTTTAAAAGTAGGGTCTCTTTATAATATTCACATATTTCGAATATGACCATTAATTTTTAAATACATTAATATATATTAAATATCTCTTTCATAATAGGCTTTTGCATATTATGATGAGCACTCTTGAAATATTGTTTTCATTAAACTAGCAACCGCACGTGAAATATGCAATAGAAATGCCACAGGGGATGTGTCGAGGAAGTTAGACTTGAGGGAGATAAACATCAAAGGAGGAAAAGGGGCGATGAAGAAGGAGATTGAGGGAGGAGAATTCCAAAGGTGAGGAAAACGTTATGGGAGCCTATGTGATAATCATATTTCTTATGACTAGGCATTTATGAAGCATGTGTCATTTGTGTTAATGTTTTGAAGGAGAAGGGGGCGAAGGTGCGAGTCATTATGGAACCTTATTTTGGAAATGTCTTAGAAGGCAAGGCTTGATCGATGAATACACCCAAGGGAATATTATAATGTGGGTTATCAATAGGAAGGTTATAATCTATCGATGAGCCAAAAAAATTGAATGCATGGAACTTATTGAATGCATGAATGTCATTCGAGGATAGGTGGAAGAGATGTCAACCCATATGTTAAGGCACATCAACACATGTAGCCTGCATCATCTAGTTGTCAATAGAGTCGATCGATGCAATTTTTAACCACTGCATGCAAAGCAAAATAGTGGGAGTCAAGGCAAGTTACTAAGTTGGGTGATCCCATTAGTGATGCGAAGAGATGTTAGATGCAAACAAGTATGAATTGTGATACTTGATACGGGATCCATGATACAATACGATGTCAGTCTCAAAGGATCCTTAATGTAAAGACCAACACTTGACACCTAGGGTGTTTCTAGCCCTAGTGCTAACGACTACATCTACAAAATCCACCTTTCATTAACATTTGATGGTTGTCTATGCCCTGCTCGAAACTACCATTTTAGCCCAGCTAGGATGATGGTTGGGTAGGTCGGAAAAGGGGCGGATGGGATCATACAATAAAACAACATAAAGTGGAGATACTATCTCATAAGATAGTCAAAGGCCCAAAGATAAATCCATGAGATTTTGTGAATGAGCTCGCTAACATTCCTACTAAAAAGTATAATTATTTACCCAATGCACAAGAATAGTAAAGGAGGCAACATTGTCTGGAAATTCCATATCAATTCCAAATGTGAGCTCATCATAGGCTACCAAGTGACTGTAATGACTCGTACCTAAGGGGTAAACCGTTAAGCCAGTGAACATGAAATCTACATTCTCCCCAACCTAGAGGCTTTACAAAGTCTCCTTCACCACCATCTGCAAATAGGAAGGTTGCATATGTTTGATTCTGACACGTTGTTTCCTTTCCCATCATGCCCTCTAGATCATCCTTGTCATCCAACCTTATTATCTTTGTTAAGAGACAACATACACTCAACAAAACCAATCAACATTGTCCTTGGAGTTTTAGATGTCCAGGCCCTTGAGTTGGTGCTCTTATGCAATGTTTTTACCATGTTTTCATGTGTGTTCATAATTTTTTCATTTTCCTTCCACACTTACATTATTAAAACACATAATAATGTGAGTATAGTAATGCCAGAAAGTTGTAAAACCAAAAAAATAAGGTTATTCAAGTTAGTAACTATTAAGACAAAATGGATGTTCAACAAAAATTTCATTAAATAGATTATGTTGTGATGGTAAGAAATAGTGACACATGGTTCGTATGTGACCTTAAAATTAATTTCTTCAACACCTCCCTAACGATGTCACCAATACACCACGCAAGTGCAGTAATTAGTTACAATGAATAATTAAAATTTTCCATCATAAAACATTAGAGCAGAATATATGTTTTCATGGCATGAAATAATATACTAGAGTAATCTTAGGACCATGGGGGATTGAATAAGTAAAATTGTGGTATATCATGTTCATTCACATGATGTTGAATAATACCCCTATCTCAAATTATAAGTCTCAATCTTTAATTATTAATACCCCTTTGTAGTACGTTATTCCTATTATAGCATACCCATTATATTACCATATATTATATGTCCCCATTTTTTCTATGAAAAATTCAATACCCCTTATTATTTGTATCTCTTTCATGTTGAATTTATTCTTTTGAGAACGTGGGGCAAGATCGAGCATTGATAAAAAAATGAGCTCACAACATGAGTAAAGTTATAAGAGAGGAACCAAACATGAGCCAAAATATCAACTTGTATATTGAATGCATTGAAAAATAGATTTACAAGAGGCGTATATATAGGAAGTAAGGAAATGTAACGATCACCTAAAAGGGTGAAGAAGTGTAACTCCCATCTATCTCTTTGAGACCTAAGAAAGTTAAATTCATGTGTAAGAAAAACCATGAAATGGAATTAAAAACCTACATTAACACCCCACCTTATGTGTAGCTTAGGTAGGTAAAATAAATGGGTCTCAAATACAAGGCCTAATGTGGCACCCAAGTATAGATAAAATCCCTCATAAAGTGAAGAAAATGAGAAAAAATGTAGGAGTAATTGGGCCAAAAGAGAAAAAGAGAAGTGCAAGGAACATCTCCTCAAGTAAATATGCCCCCTAAAAGAACATGGAGAACTACCCCTCTAGAAATAGAGAGAGAAGAAGTGAAGAAGAGAGGGTTAGGAAGCCCCCAAATAAGATGAGGCCTCATAAACTCCAAATAAATCCCATAGATACAGAATCTTGCTATCAAGAGGATATTCACTCAAGACTGAACCCTAATTAGGAATGTCAAATTTTGCATTGATATATTAATATGGATTGAAGGAAGAGACAAAATTATCATGTGGAACATCGCATACCTATGACTATTCTCGTCTCTCATCTAATGGATCAATAACCAAATCATCTACATCCTGCAGTTTTTGTTAAGTCCAAATTGGACTAGAAGTCATAATTTCGTAAGGAAGTGTTCAAGAAATCTATGAGACATGAAGAAGTGGACATAAAGATGGGAATATGGAGGAGACTCATCAACTTTGAATGCACAATTTAGTGAGAGGTGAGGGAGGACATGATGTGTGTAATAAACCTTTAATAAATGACTATGAGAGGAAGTAAGTGATCCCCATCACGATATCATCATTTAGATTGAAATTTGAATCCTCATCATTAACACTCTCATCATATGCAATAGAAGAAGAATTAACATGATAATGACCAAGTGAATCTAAATCCTTATAAATTTCATCAATAACCAGTGAGTATATGTGTCTGGAAGTGATGTGTTAGAAGTCAAACTTGTCCGGATCACATCATCTATGTAGGATTCATCATCAAAGTGTGGGCAATGATAAACCTAGGACTAGTGAGATGTTCTACCTACTACCACTATGGAATCATTATGTAACTTCTTGATAACCATAGATCTTGGAGTGAACTCATCTCATTTTTCTAAATCATGGTATGTGATATGATATACTGATATAAGATTAGTTGAAAATGAAGGTACAAATAGAACATCCTAAAATATCCCATCACCTATTTTAATATACCCTCTACCAAATACTCCAGCAGAAGTGTGATCCCCCATCAAAATAGTTAGCATAGATTATTTCTCTAAGGAAGTGAGTGCAACTTGTGATGTAGCCATGTGGTGTGAAGCACCTGAGTCAAGAACCCATGTGGTAGGGTGAGAAGTGATCACTATAAGTGCTTTACCCCAAGCTTTCCCTTTATTGTTATCTTTTTCCTTTGTGGACTTCTGAACTAGTGCTTTGTGTGTGAATCAAGAACCCTGATATTATTCTTCTCTAGAATGTGATTCAAGTGATCAATTTATTTCTAAACATATGTATGTTCATAATGTCTAGGTTTTTTATAATAAGTGATTTCGACCCTCACGTTCTTAGGTTTGGCTTTAGAACAAGAGGACTTAGTGGAAAGTTTTGGATCCTTCCTTTTCTCATTGTCTTGTTGATTCTATTTATTATCCTCGTTGTTCAAAGCCTTATAATTTTCCTATCTAGCTAATAGGGAATGTGCCTTACAAGACTTCAGAGTACCCATATGTATGATCTTATCTTCCTCCCTAGTGAAGGATGAATAAAAAGTTTCTAAATAAATTTCCAGGTGACTCAAAGGTCACTCCTAATGGAATGGAAATCAAAACAAACCCAAATAGTAAGGACCCAACTCAAAATAATAGAAAGAATCGTCTGCTCGTCTCTATTGTCTATCCCACATTATTTGAACTACAATCTAAGTGATATGAAATTTGTGAAGAAGTCTTATAGAGTTTCAAAGCTATCCAGACTATAATTGATGATCTCATTCTCAAATACACGACCCTTCATTGCATCCTACTTGCCATAAAGTCATTCTAATGTGGTCATACGTCACTGGGTTTGCTAGAAGATTCAATGTGAAAGATTTAATAAGGAGATATAGACAAGCATATTAGACTGTATGCTTCGTCAAATTTGTTAAACCACTTAACTTTAGTTGCATATGACGTTGATTCAGTTTCATGACCCATTGTGATATGGTGTAAACCATTTGCTCCTAAAAATGATTTACATTTTGATTTTCCACTCATGATAATTAAATGGTATGTGAATCACATGTTGGCATGTGCTCTTATTAGGTGTTTTCATTGATGCAAAACCACATTAATGACAAATTCGATGGTTTTTTAGATTCATATGATGATGTACGTGATTTTGAAATACTAGTTAAGATGTGTTTATGCTAGTACAGTGAGATTCAGTGAGGATAGCTTGCTCTTGTAAGCTTATTCAGGTGCCTAGGTGATGTAACATGACATTATGAGCTTCTTGGATGCTAGAGAAGCATGTTGACATGATGGATACAAGGATTTTTAGTGGCGAACATTTAATTTTAGGAAAATTTGAAAAGGTGAATTTTTCAGAGCAGTCAGTGTATTGTTCGCCTAAAATTTCCAGTATAAATTTGTTAGGGGTCGGCTTCGCCTACCATTGAAAATTAATCTATATAAACCTAAGTAATTTTTTGGTAGTATACTAGTAACTTACTACTAACTTACTGAGGTATTGTCCGAATAATAATCAAGTACCATAATCTTGCGAAGTACCAGCAGACAAAGTGTGGATTAGACTGGTTATTACAGATGCATGACAAGAAAGTGTCACTAACATGCGACAAGAGAGGGTTGCAGATGGGTGACAAGAGAGTGTTGCTGACATGCGATAAGAAAGGGTTATTGATGTGTGACAAGAAAGGGTTGTTTCTGCGTGACAAGAGAGGGTTGTTGACGTGTGACAAGATGGGGTTACAGACCAGTGACAAGAGGGGTTAATAACGCATGACAAGAGAGGCTTTCTGACACCTAACAAAGGTTAAGTGACACAGGTTAAGGGTTCATTGTTCAGAGAAATGGAAGTTGTTAATTTTCTTAGAAGACCCGAAAGGTAACAAAAATATGAAAATTTGTTGTTCAAGTTTTTTGGAAACTATGCTGCTACCGATACAACTACCACCAACACCCATACAACTGCCACTAGAATCAATCAGAGTACAGACTATGTGGAATTTTTTATTGAAGTGGACATGGCTTCAACACAATATCAACCAAATGATACCTATGATGACACCATGCTAGAGCTTGAAGATATTCCTGTACAGGTGAACCAGAGTGCATCAAGATATCTCAAATACAAATACTCAGCAAAATGTAACACCAAAATCAAATGAAAATTCTTGTTCACGAAAGAGGAAACCAAATGATCGTGATATTCCTCAAAATTCTACTTGTAAAAGTAAAACTTTGAAAGCAAAAATGAATATGTGGACACTTGGGAGGACATATAAGTTCAAGTGGCCTACTAAATTTCCTTTTATCGAACTTGTACAACCAGTGAATTTAGAAGATATCCCATTTGAATGTACATGTACAATATGTACTTGGAAATTGGGAAAGCAACAAAAAATGCAACTAAAGATGGACACAATTGAAAAACGTAGTGGAAAACAATATGTGATTTTACAATGAGAGGATGGCTAGAAAATAAAAACACACAGATGGAAATCTGAAAAGAATGTATGCATGTTAAATATGCAACAAAGCATGAAGTTGAGAAGAAAAGACACAAACATCTCATGGAAAAGGGTGGAACAATCACATCACAAATTGTTAAGAAGAATCAATCAAATGCTAAAATCATACCATTCTCTACTATATTCCACATCCTTATGAAGGGAATACCAATTTCAGATTTCATTGATTTCAAAGCTTTGTACCAATATAATGGAATGCACAATGTTCCTCAATCTCATTGGTCAGACAACAATACAGGGGAAATGGTTAAATTCCTTGCAATGATTGAGAAGGAAGATTTGAAAGGCTGTGTAAAAATGCAAAGTTTATCTCTCAATCAATTGATGAAGTAACAATAGTTGGCAACACCACATCTATATGTATCCACATTTATAATTTAGAGAATCATATAAAGACACCACATCTATTGAGTGTACAGAAAATGGTTGAAATTACAATGCCTAAAACCATTATAAAATAGTTGTTTCTCATTTGAAAGATATTGTTGACATGACTAATTATGAAATTGCTACAAATTTGGTGCAAATGGTGCATCATTCATGTAGGTTCATCAATCTAGGTTGAGTGTTCGATTGCAAGAAACAATAGCCCCTTATATGCTTGCAATTCATTGTATGGATCACAAATGAATCTATCATATAAAATAGTTAACAACTTTGAAATCTTTTCAAAATTAGAAGACCTTATTAGAGAAATGCATGCCTATATGTCAAGCAAATCCAAAGAGATTTCTTGAGTTTCAAAAATTTGAAATTGGAATTATAAATGGAAAAAAATATTAAAGGATGTTGATACAAGGTTGATTTATTTGTATGATCTTGCATGCAGAATTTGTGAAGAGTATCCATCGGTTGTTGGTTTCATGCTCAAATATCATCATGATGTTGACAGGGCTAAGGATGTTTTGTTCCGTTTAACGGATCTAGAAACATTTCTTACATTGGTTGGCATTCTTCCAATGTTGAAGGAGATCAATACATTGATGAAGCATGCACAAGAGAGATCAATCTATATTGTTGATTTTATACGGCTAAGAAAGTGGGTATGTCAAAATCTTGATGTCTTGTACTTGTCACAAGAAAGTTTTGATACATCTGTTTTCGATAATTGGAAATTTTTATTGGATCTTATGAATCACAATAATTATTTGAGATTTAATATCCATGATCACGTATGTATCAATGTTAATGCAGGAGGGAGATATCACTACACATTTTGTAAAAAATGTCAAGATATCACAGATCAGAAAGAGAAGAAGTTCATGTTACACATGTTCTGTTTGATTCTATTACAATTGATACACGAATAAAACTTCAAAAATTACAAAATCCTTATCATTCGAAATAAGAGAATGTTTCAATAAAGATTAAATTCTTGAAGCTATGGGTGTGATGAATCTAAATTTTTGTAATACTGAAGGTGGTCGTGCAGATTTTGTAAGTATTTTTTTCATAAATCCATGGGTACAATAATGGATCATTTCACCAAGACTTCAGAGTTCAATGATATCAAAAAAAAGGTATATTGAATATTGACTTAATAAAGTCTCAATCATCTGATTCTACAATGACAATGGGTATCTAATATCATTTTTTAAATGAACCTCATGAGAGTGGTGCTAATACAAGGATCTGGCAAAAAACTCTACCAAAATAGTGTGTTACAAGGAGACATCAATGAATATTTTTTATTATATGAGTTGTGCCAAACAATTTCAAGATTTTTGGAGGACGAAAGGGTTTTTAGTGTTTTTTTCATTTATAAAATCAAAACTGAGAAACAAGTTGGATAAAAATCTAGAAAGTTACACGAGGTTTTATGTTTTGCGCAACCCCTTGGACACATTTCCTCTTGATAAAGAAATTACACATTGGAATTCCCTTGCTGAAAGAAGAGGTATAAATATTACAACTACAAATACAAATATCCTCAATGGTGAGACTAGAATTGGTGCGTCCTCAAACTCTGTAAATGCGAATATTGACTATGAAGAAGCTATTGAAAATGGATTGTTTCATCTTTAAAACTTATAGATAATAGGTATCACCTTGACCTTACATTTTTGTTTATCACCTTGTTATCCCGTAAAATTGGCAAGGGCAATTTTACAGATAACCCTACCAAAATTTTGTTCCGATCCCTCGTTAGGGATCCCTTGTGTTCGGAACGTTGCAAAATCCCTTCCCGGGAAATTTTAGTTTTCCGAACTTAGCCGTTTTTGGTCTTTTTGGCCGGCGCATATAATGACTATGCAACATAAACTTTTGATGTGCCCCCTTTAAATCCTTTGGCGCATGCTTTCTCCTGTTAACAAACTTTTTAGTGCGCCTCACTATGTTGAGTCTTCCTTGAATGCGCCAAGGCGCATGTGCCTTCATGTCAACAGATCATTTTTTGCGCTACTTTTTGGTGCACCAAGGGCACGATATTCCTCTGTCGACACCACTTTCGGTGCGCCAAGGGCACACATATCTTCGTGTTGACAAGCGTTTTGGTGTGCCAAAGGGCGCATGTTTTCTTGTGTCGACAGCTCTTTTGGTGCGCCACTTGAAAAGTTGGTGGCACATTTATTGCTACCTCGCCTATAAATAGGCATGTCTGCGCTGTCATTATCACCAACGGAAATCACGTGATTTTCTCTGTACCTGTCTGCGCACCAGCCTGTCGCTTTCGAATTGCTTTGTGGACCCATTTGCGCATTTCTTCGTTATAAATATCCGGTAAGAGGTCCTCTTTCTTTTGTGCTTCGTGTTTGTGGTTTTTGGCTGCTTGTGGGTATGAATCAGATTGAAAAGAATGAATTCATGAGCTTGCCCCCCTTGCCGTCTTTCCACATGTTCTCCTCCCCTCTTTCCAGATCTGCTGGGAAGGGGACTCTGTCCTGAAAATAATTACTCAAGCATGTTGGTATTAAGCCTCTTCATCACCCAAATGAACCTTGCAGAACAAGCTTAACCATATGCAAACCCCTCAGAGAAAAATCATGGCTTGAAAAGGAAACTACATTTTCCTTCTCCTTTGGCACACCAAAGCACCATGCAACATCAAGAACAGTTGCGCCATTGGCGCATCTGTCACCCCTGTTACACAAAGAATAGCCGCGCCCTCATGGCGCACTTCCCCCACTTGCTGCAAACGCTTCCCGTGTGCCCTCTTGGCACATCAAACTTGAGTGCAACATTACAAATTCCTGTGCCCTTTGGCGCACCCAGCATCCATGTAACAGTCTTTTCCTATGCGCCAAGTGCAAAGCTATAATCGGCACTAGGCACGTCCCTCACCGCAACAACATCATGTTGTGCATACCTTCCATGCGCCACGCCAAGTTCCCCTACGGCGCATGAACATATGATGTTACACGCATTAAACGTGCACCCTTTGGCGCATCCTGTACCCGTGTAACATGAAAATAATCTTGCCCTTTATAAAATAAATATACATGGCGCAGGCGCACTTGTCCTTGCAGCAACAAAATGCATCATGCAGTATCCATGCGCCATGCGCCCTGAGGCCTCAAAATTGCTAACTCTTTCTTCTGTCAGCATTTCAATGGAAAATCAAACAGCTGACATGGCTTTCTTCAATTGGGTTTCACTTCTTATTCTTGCAGATCAGCAGCTAAGTTCAGAAGAACATATGTCAACATCAAGCAAGAGACCTACCAAATCCAAAGGCAAGGCCAAGCTCACAGAAGAAGAAATGAAGTATAAGTATCAGAGGGTCAGAATGCCCGAGTCCCAAGTAGAGTGTGACCTAGACATCAGAGACTCAGAGTTGGGTCATATTGATATGGAGGAGTTCTGGGTCAGGACTCAGAAGGTCACAAGAAGTCCATGGATGGACAAACTGATAGGCAGTGCCCTACACTTTGCTGGTGGGATCCCAGTAAGTACCGTGAATAACGAATTTATGATGGTGGTTGCCCGGTGCTACAATAAAGACACAAGATGTGTCGTAAATGAGAAGGGCGAGGTCATAATTAACCTCACTGCCCACCACTTTGAGATAATACTCGGCATTCCTCATCACCGGCACTTTGTGGCCGTCAGCCAAGAAGATTGTATCAAGGCCTGGGACGACAATGAAGATCAGTGCATGCAACTGATGAATGAGGTATATTTGAAAAATAAGAAGGTGGTGACCCGTTGGCCACAAATCATTCACCGCAGTGATTTTTCAGAAGAGCTCAGTGACACCATCACGTTCCTGAGCAGGGTGTTTGGGCTTCCTGACGCCCACTATTTCCACAAATGGATGCTGCGGTATTTAGAAACAATGAACAAAAATATGCCCGATCAATGCTTTGAGTGGGCAGAAATCATAAGCAGCACGATATCAAAGCAACTGCAACAATTTACCACAACGGGAGGTTCTACATGAACTCTTATGTTGTTTATGTTGCAGCTTCAGAAAGGGACTATCCAGCTCTCATGCGATGTGGGGTTTGGCCCCAAGTCAAAATTTATGAATATTATCCAGAACTGAAGCTGGAAAATAGCATCCCTCAATTTACAAAGATCAATGATGCATTTTTTTATTTCATCATCTGCCTATTGAGGCCGAATATGACTCACTATTCCGCATCGACCAAGAGCATAGTTGCAATTACTTGAGAAGTGGGGGCCTGTTCACTCAATTCCCCACGTTCACTTATCTAAGGGCGGCTAACTTCTTGGGAGAGCCAACTAGACTGCCAAGGTATGTTGGGCCCAAGTTGATTTTGCTAGAGCTGTCAAGACAGCTAGTCACCTACCATGAAAAGTGCCTCAAGAGAAAGAAGGGTGGAACTCCTTTCCCCCTCACAGTGGGTAGATATACATGTCTCACTCACCACAAGGCAAAAGACATGTTTGCGGAGAGCTGGGAGCTGCTTGAATCAAAACATGACTTCCCAAAGAAGGCCTACCTTCAACTCGAGAAATTATCTGCCAAGGGCTAAGCTCGATCCGATCCACATCCCTCAGATCGAGGATATCTACATTGACCTATATCATGAGGTGGAGCTCAGGAGGAAGGACCATTCTCGTTTGGCCTTAGCAGAAATCATCCAGTACGGGGTAGCCATCGTCCCCAAAGGCTACCAAACTACCGAGGAGGAAGTGGATCAAGTGTATCTTGACACAGGTGGGGACGATTGGCCTTTTGCATTGATTGATAGAACCAAAGCACCTCAGACAATTGAGGAAAGGGTCAAAGAAACTCTGCGCAGAACAGAGCATTGGTGCCGAATGAACGGACTCATCTACCTCGAGTCGATTTCACAACCTCTCCGTTGGGTAACGCACCTCCTCGATCAAAACAACAGCCAAAAGGCAAAGGAAAAAGCAAAGAGGGTGAATCCAGCACCACTCAAGAGGAAGCTCCTGAAAGTCCTCCTTCCGCTGCACCCGAACAAGTTGTAACTCTGGCTTCTCTAGAGAAAGAAGTGGAAGAAGATGTTCCAATAGGCCCATCCACTCAGGATGTCGCCACTGCTACAACAACCAAGGTCTTTTTGTTCCTTCTCCTTCTCCTCCTTCCCCTCCTCGAGTGACTCAAGCGACCATTCCTTTGGTCGTGTCCTCTCCCCCTTCTTCTACTGTTCCTCCTACTTCTTCATCCATCTTCTCTTCTCTTGCGGACCTGTCCCCCTCCATTTCTTCCCTCATCTCTAAGTTCCCCTCTCTTCCTATGTCTTCCTCTCCTGTAGTATCTCTTCCTCCCGTGAGCACTTCCTCGGCCTCCCTCTCGATGCCACCTCCAAGTGTCTCCACGTTTTTCCCTTCTACTACTGCAGCTTGCCCCTTCTCTCTGTTTCTGGTCCTTCTCCCATAAGTCCAGCCTGGATCTCCCAGCATCTAAGTCAACAGAAAAGGAAAGTTCCCATCGCTCCGATGGACTTCTCCGTAATCCCGTCAAAAGGGGCAAAGAAGCAGAAGCCCATCACACGCTTCTCTCAGAGTGCTTCGGGAGAGAGGGTAATGGAGATCGCATACCCCAATCCTCTAAAGGATAAAAAGGATCTGTCTCCGATAGATTACACAGTGACTCAAGTCACAATGGGGACATCTTCTGAAATCCTTCAGGGAGAGGCCCTATCTACAGTTGACGCCCTCTGCAAGAAGCTTCAAGAAGCAAAAGAAGAGAAAAGGCTGCTGAAAGAGCAAAATAAACATCTGCTCCAAGCCTTACAGAAGATGGGCAGTGCACCTCCCACAACTGCCGCCGAGACTCCTGAGCCTCTGAGCTAGGATAAAATTAATGAATATGCAAAGATCGGCGAGTAGGGTATGGCAGTTTCCACCTGGAGGAGCCAGATCCTCAAGGACAGTGAAAGAGTGATCGCCAAGTTCACCGATTTGTACCTGAACATCAACAAGGCGAACAAGGAACTCCAGGCATTAGCAGGACCCATATCAGAAGAGCTGGACCATGCTAGGCTGCAGCATGAGACCTTTCAACAAATGTTTGACTGTTCAGTCAAAGATCTGGTCAAGTTCAGCATTTTCGGTCATCCCAGGGCCCTCAATAAAGTCCTTTCCACTCTGGACTACCGGATGGATCAACTAGAATTCGTCCTTGAAAAGATCGATAAGGTAAAAGAAGAAGCCCTGGACGCGATGCACCAAATGGAACAAATCGTTCTCAACATGTCTCCAGGGTTACTTACTCCTTCTTTCGCCTTAAGGAAGGTTGATGAAACCATCCAAATCTTCAAGGAGATCGTTTCACAAGTGTCAGCGAGGTCGCTTTTGACACAGAGTCCATCAATAACTCTGCCACACAGTCGGGACTTCATCGGTTCCTAATAAAAGCGAGAGAAAGAATATTCCAAACTCCCAGAGAAGCTCATAGACGAGCGGGAGACTTGCGAGGCGATCAACGAGCGACACAAGGATCCTTCCTAGGATCAACTAGAGCCCATGATCAGCAAGTTCATGGAATACCGTGCCCAATTCCACATCTCGTCACCCAAGCAGCATCAGAAGCAGGATACCCCCTTTCGGCCGCAGGATGACGATGATGAATGAATTATTTCTCTTTCTCTCTCTCCTTCGACTTTCTTTTTGTAAAATATCTAGAGTATGTTGGCACAAATGATGACATCATCCATGTTGCACCATGGGATGATGTCATCCATCAAGTTGTCAAAAGTCAACATGACTTTGAGATATTTTGTAGATATTTTGTAAATAGGTGGTTGGTTCCTTTTTTCCTTCCTTCTTCTCCTTCTTCTATAAATACTCCAATACTTGTTGTATTGGAGGAGTGGATATCTTTCAGATGAAAAATAGAAGTGAGAAGAAAAGACTTTGAGCTTTTTGTAACAGAAAGAAATATTAATACAATATTTAGACTTTGTGCTGAATACATGTGTTATATGCATTAGATATTTCTTATGTCAGATCTGTGTGTTTATTCTGTTGGATCTGCTTCATTTTATTGTCATTTATTCATCAGTATTGCTTTTCTCGTTTATGCAAGTAGGTTTGGCTCTGTTTACTACCAATCCCAAAACATAAACCTTCTGACCTTTCTGCTTTGGAATTCATTTCTTTTCTTCCTTCGGACCTGCTCTTTCTTCATCCTCTCTTTCATTCCTTTCTTTCCGTATTTGGAAATAATCCTACTTGGGATGAGATCCCAAACCCCGAAGGTAGAATATTGTGAGACTTGCATGATTCCTGCTTTGGTAAAATAGCAATAAACCGGGCCGCTTTGCTAACTCAAAGAGGGCTATGCCTCGCACACCGTTGGCTCGTTTATCCATAGATCCGCCCAAGCCGATGATTTTTAGACCAACACACCCGACATTTCAAAAAAAAAAAAAAAAATGTATTCAATTTCATAATAAGAGACTCAAATACGATGTTTATAGTTAGACGTAATACAATTGTAATGTGAGTGGATTTGGTGCATCCTCCAATTTTGTAGATGTAAATATCGACTATGAGGAGGCTATTGAAAATGGATTGTTTCATCTCTAGTTATCATTTAAGATGTTACACGTATATATATATATATATATATATATATATATATATATATATTTACATTTATTTAAATATAATTATTTATAATTGGTATTTTGGTATTTTCAAAATGCTTTGATGTTGTGTTTGTGACATGCATTTTTGTAATACTAATTTGCAAGGCCATCAGATATGTATATTTTGTCATTGTTCTAGACTTCCAATTGATCTGCACTAGTCGTCATCAATTGGGCATTACATTCTTAACACTTATGTCGCCATTTTCATGTATAAGTTCTGGTTTGATTTAATTTTCTTAGATCAGATCTGCATTTTACTTTATCTTCATTGCATTTCATTTTCTATTTATTGTGTTAGGAATATCTATGTTGTAGTGTGAACATAGAATATTATGTAAGTGATTATACTATCTAGGATAATATAATATGTGTTGTAATAATTAATTACATTATTGTAAATGTAATTATGAGTGGGTGAGTAAATATTGTTATGAGTTGTTGAGTAAACAAATCATTAACAATATTAGTTTTGTGAGAAAACAAAATCTCACGTATAATAGCATGGAGTTGTTTTAGGAGTTATGTGTGGAGATATTTATGGAGATTATATCTCCTTAAATATAGGAACAACATCTCCTATTTAAATGGATGTAATACTTCCTATGTATTGAGCAAGAATAAAGAGTAAGATTTCAAATTTTCTTTATGCAATTATGATATTAACTTTTCATTTGGTAACAGAGCAGGTTTGATGCAAGAAATTTCAGTGCTTTCATGATCAGATCCGTCTCAAAGAATATATTATATTTTTCGTTTCCAGATGTGGGTTTTTCTATAATTTTGTGTGCAGAATCACGTGCTGGTCAAGAAACTACAGAAGAAATTTCAGAAGAACCCAGAACGTAGTTTGGAAGAAATACGGATTTTACTATGCAGCTATCAAATTAAGCACATCAATTCTTCTACTGAAAGTTTTCTCCAATTTTCAATAATGTTGAATTGTTAATACAAGTTCTTGACTTGCTTGGAGGTTAAAAGGTATTCAATATAAAATTTTAAAGTACTTGATTCAATTTTGTATTTTTTTATCAGTATTGTACAAAATAATGGAGAAACTAAATCTGATTGAAAAGTTTGAAGGACAAGATTTCCATACATGGCAACTACAGATGCAATTACATTTAATAGAAAAGGATCTATGGGATGTGGTGAAGTCTAATTCAACTCCACCCACTGGAGGAAATGAATTGGCAAAATGGAATGCAAAAGATCAGAGAGCATTGGGTACCATTGGTCTGGGCTTATCAAAAGCCTATCTACATCATGTGGATTTCACAAAATCTGCAAAAGAAATTTGGGAGTCTCTTAACAAATTGTTTGGTTCTAAAGCTGAAATGGCAAAGACTACACTGAAGCAACGCTTGTACGGGTTGAAAATGGAAGAGAACTCAAAAATGGCAGATCATATAAGTAAGTTTCGTTCTTTGCTAAATCAACTAGCTGGAATTAAAGAACATGTAAAAGATGATGATGCTAAAGCTATTCTTCTTAATAGCATGCCTAAGAGTTACTCAAATATTGTATTTACTTTGAGTAAAATTACTATTAGTCTAGAAGGAGTGATTTCTACATTGTTAGAACAAAGCAATCATGAAGAACATGAAGAAGTACTATATGTAGGAAACAAACCGAGCTCCTCATCTAAGAAGGAAAAACATAAACCAAAGAAGGTTCCTTCACATGGAAAAATAAAATGCTTTTATTGTAATGAGATTGGGCATGTAATACTTGAATCAGTAAAAGAGAGCTCAGGATCTTCTTGATGACAAGATAGATCAGAAAGCCCTTCTAGCTGAAGTAGAAACTGATTGGGAAGTCTACTCAACTGATGAAGAACTTTCATGTCCTAGTGATGAGGATTTCCTATGGTAGACTCTTTTCTTGTTGGAGGAAGGAGGCAATGGAGGAAGGAGGAAAATCAGCGTCCTCTCGTCATTCACCAACGATGGGGTCGCAGATGATGTGGTGATATTTTATTTCGCTTATGTGGTGTGTTTATACACAAGGGGGTGAAACTAGTTTCATGTTTTGATTTTAATGTGTTCACATAGACTAACAACAGTTCCTGAGTGTTTATTTGGTGTGGAAGAATAAAACTGCTTGACTCAGCTTATAGGGGAAAAGCATCTACGTACGGTCCTCTCGACAATGCCGTGACGGTCCTCCGACGCCATACTTCGGTGGAAGGTACTTCGGTGGAAAGGTGATCGGTCGATGAAGATGTTCATACGACAAGGATGATCATTAGCGGCAAGATCCGTGATAGCAAGATCCAAAGAGTGCAATGAATACTCCGACAAGTTTGATATTTCCAGGAGCTCTTACCCCATGTTCACACTAAGGGGGCGAATGTTAGGAATATCTATGTTGTAGTGTGAACATAGAATATTATGTAAGTGATTATATTATCTAGGATAATATAATATGTGTTGTAATAATTAATTACATTATTGTAAATGTAATTATGAGTGGGTGAGTAAATATTGTTATGAGTTGTTGAGTAAACAAATCATTAACAATATTAGTTTTGTGAGAAAACAAAATCTCACGTATAATAGCATGGAGTTGTTTTAGGAGTTATGTGTGGAGATATTTATGGAGATTATATCTCCTTAAATATAGGAACAACATCTCCTATTTAAATGGATGTAATACTTCCTATGTATTGAGCAAGAATAAAGAGTAAGATTTCGAATTTTCTTTATGCAATTATGATATTAACTTTTCATATTGCTTGATCCAATCAATCAATATTTCATCTATTTTTAATCAAAAACGTGGGTTGACATCTATCCTCAAAAGCTCTCACTTCTCGGGACTGACATTGTTGGAAAACCCAACCATTCATATACTAATCCATTTTTGTGTTGAGTCTCTAGATTTGAAGGTCATCTAGCTCGCGAAGGAGGATTTCTCATTTTGTTCCCGTATACATTGTGACCCATTTAGAAGACTAGAGGTGCATTAAACCCTATCATACTTGGAGTTATAATAATCTTGTTTAATTTATTTTGGTATTTTCAAACTTATTTGATGTAGTGTCGTGACATGATTTTATAGAATACTAATTTTTAAATATCGTAATTAGAGGTAATGCAAAGAAACATGTTACAAAGTTCAAATTTTACAAGTAGAGAGAAGAAGATTCTGTTGTATTAAGTGGAAGATATCCAAAAGTACAGAGAGTTATCAATGTTTACATTTTTCTTATAGTGTAGGGGTTGGATTTGACTAAGCTTTTATGCATTGAAAGAATGTTGATCTTAACCAATGACGAGTTATTAGCCTTGATGCAATGGGGGTCTCTGAATCCTTGTTTTTACATGATGCTCTTTGCATCTGTTTTAGGGTACTGACATCAGTGCAACTCTGTGGCTTGTTCTCTTCATAGAGAGATTTAGGTTTCCAGATTTTGAATAATCTTCCCACTGCACAACAACCCCAATTTGGCTCAATATTGCTTCAATGTCTGATATGTCTACATATTGAAGGACTTCATTACAACCTGGAAATATATTGATTAGATTATTTTTGATTTGACATTGCACATTAAAATGCTACACCAAACACAAAAATATCTCTCTGATTTGATTCCATTAATACAAATGGAATAGTATTGGAAGCATACATTCAAATAGGGGTCAAATTCTTTGATGATGTGCAACTATTGCCATAATCTTCCTCCTTTGAAAAAGAACTTTTGAATTTTGTTGGCTTTTACAAATACATGTAGCAATAAAAAATATAGACATATAATCATTACATTGCTTTGTGATACAGTTAAAAGATCTATTTTTTGACATCTGCATATTCCCTAGATTCATGACTTCCATTGCTTGTCCATTAACATGAAGATCGGATTGTTATCTGATACTGTTAGAAGACAAACTGAAAATGGTGTTTTACATAAAACAGATGATGTATGCTTTTGATTTTTCATTATACCTATTGCGGATGCAGCTATATTGGATACACATTTGTAAGATGGCTGGTAAAGGAGGTTAAGTTTGATAATTTTTCCATGGCTACAAGTGGTGAGTTTTTGGTTTTGATGTCAATTCTTGTAATATTTTTTATTTTTTTCCTCTTTTCAGAAAGATTGGATATGCTACAGTCATGGTTAGTTACTACGAGATTCAGAAGCATTTTGTTTTCATGTTTTTGTAGGTAAGGACATGTCTGCCCCTACCAAGATTTATTGGCATTATGAACACAAGTCCAGTAACTTGATATTAACAAGCAAATGCTTCAGTGCCACTTATAGAATAGCATCTACTCTTCTTCTCTTTGAGATCAAAAGTTTTTTAGCAATATCGAGGGAAACTCTTATTTATTATTATTATTAATTTGTATTTCTTTCTTTTTGTCATTCTTTCCAAGTGTGTGTGGATCTACACTAATAAATGTGTTAGCTGTGTCGACTTTGTCTATCGGTGTGGAGTAATTATTTAATACTACTCTGACACATTTGTTTCATTTACTTATACAAGGTGTTGGAAGTATAATAGTGGAGTCGGTGCTTTAGTGACTTAAATTTGCATTGCTCATCTTTTCCAATTGTCCTCACGTCCACCTCAAAAGTAATTGTTGTTTAAATAATCTTTAGGTGGTTTTTTTATTTTAAGATGTAAAGTTCTTAAGGTGTCATTGGTCATATAATTGTAAATTGTTGGGTTCTTTGTGACAAAATTATTTTATATCATTATTTGTATTGAGTCCAAATTAAGAGTCACTATCAAGTTTTCTGGTCATGAGTATGTATATCACTTTATATCATTGTGTTTAATCCTTGTTAAATAGTTTGGTTGGACTTTGTAAGTCGTTTTAATCGTATTCCATTTCATCGTTAAATATATTTGTTCGGGTCAAAAGATCCATTTGTATATATCATCGTAATAGGGTTATAATGTCTTGTAAATGGAGAAATTAAGTTTAATTGATAAATTTGAAGGATGGGATTTCCATACATGGAAAATCTAGATGCAGTTACACCTGATAGAGAAGGAAATGTGGGATGTTGTCAAACCAAATGTGTTACCATAAAAAAATGCAATCGATCTTGCAAAGTGGACTATCAAGGATCAAAAAGCCTTAGGAACTATTGGTTTCATTTTATCAAAAACATACCTTCATCATGTGGACTTCTCGAAGTTAGCAAAAGAGATTGGGACTCTTTAAATAAATTATTTGGATTTTAAGCGAGAAAGTTCCAAAACAACACTTAAGTAGATATTGTATGGATTGAAGATAGAAGGTGTAAAGATGTCATATCATATAAGAAAGTTCCATTCCCTACTCAGTCAACTCGTTGGTATTAAGAAGGGAAAAGATGATGATGCAAAAGTAATACTTTTGAATAGTATGCCTAAAAAATTGTCTAATATGGTTTTCACCTTGAGCAAACTAAATATTGGTTTAGGAGTCATTTATACTCTTTTTGTACAAAATGAATATTCAAAACAATATTAATTCTTAAATATTTGTCCTTGCATTAAATAAATAACATAAATTAAGAATATTATTGTAACGCCCACTTAGAAACACACACAAGGATAACACGGGAAAATAACGGATAAGTTTTTTTTTTTGACTTGCTAGGAGATTACACAACACCACAGGTGATCACAATGGGCTACAACCAACTCTCAATAATCTTGACACAATAATGACCACCTAGGCACAAGGGAACATACGACACTCATCACGAACAATTCACTTTCCCTTTTGACAAGACACAACATAATAGTCCAACCACATAACACACTTATAGATAAGGGCATCCCACGTGAAAAATCTTTTAAGGTTACTTATTTACTAAAAATGTCTCTCAAATCTTAACTTACATTCAAGAAGATTTATGTTATGATTCACACAATTCTTCATATGAAGCTAGATTTATTCCTTTTATACTAATGAGTAATTAGTTTAAGATCATCTCTAAAATGACAATTACTGTTTAAATTTGTTTATTTAATAAAGGAGGTATTCAAATCCACAAGGCTATCTATCCAAACTCACACTACTAAAACTTGTTTCATACCTCCATTGCACAAGGAGATGAGCATAAGCTCCAATTGAAGTGGAGTACCATTTAGGTTCGAACTATAACCTCCTTGTGCAAGGATCAACGTTTAACCACACTTAAGAGAAGATTACAATGTACCTTGGAAAAGGTTAGTGGAAGAAGGTCAAATTGAATTCATCTTCATGATCTCATTAGTTATTAACCAATCTTTTATTTAGGCTTAAGAATTTATCTGGATTGGGTAAAAGATTCATTTAGGCTTCTCTTGATTAAGTTTGACAAAAGAATACATATTAGGTTTCAAAACAGATGAGTTAGATTTAATGGTTTCTTAATCAATTTCCCCTTGCTTACGATGACCTATTATTCCCAAAAGCTAATCAATGATTACACTTTAATATCATGTTACGTCCCACAACGATAAGGATAAAGTATATTAGTACAGTTTAGGGGTAGGAGGTAAATTCTTTTCAACCCAAGTAGATAACTCCCTTTTCTTCCACTTAAAGACACTTGATTTCATCTAGAAGATCACAACTTATTCTTTTTTTTACTTCTATAAATATTACCAAACCCATTTATTATGCCTAGAATCACATTAATACCATGACTGAGAAAGGTTACTACACAAAATTATAACTCAAGAGAAAAGTTTACCCTTACTCATTTGTGAAAACTATACATGGTTACATCATTTCTATCCAACATGGCACATAAACCAAAGGTGGAAAAATATTCTATTGAAATTTGACTCGGGAACAAGAAGGTAAACAAAATTGGTCAATCAACGCTATACTATTTTCAAGATTGTTAGCATATGTTGCATAGTTCATATTTTATGAGTGTTTGTTCTATTTTATCCCTTTATTATCTCTTCCTTTGTGTATTCCATTATTCTTTCCCCTTCATCCAAATCTTCCTCCTTCAGTTTAGGGGAATATAGTTAATTATTTCTCCTATATAGTGTACGTGCTTCTACATAATAAAATCAAGGTGTGTAGAGTATTTAACTCCACATTCTTCTCTTATATCTGCTTCCTTCATTCTGGTATCAGAGCATCAACATCTCTAGCTTGTGTGCTTGGTGTGGTGAGCATGCAATCTGTGTGGAGGATGTGTGGTAAGTGAAGCCTTCAGCCTATGTGGAGAAAGGAGAGACTGCGTGGAAAAGATTAAAGTTTTTTACGTGAAAAGACTTCGACACCAGCGTGAACACTGCATGGAATGTGCTTCATATAGGAGAAAGAAGGAGATTCAATTTCTGCACTAAGGAGATTGCTGACTCATCTTGCTGCGTAGACCCATCTTGGATGACTGCGTGGTGTGGATAGAAGAATTTCTATCTGAGTATTGCGTGCAATAATCCACCTGTTGTGTCCTGTATGGTGGAGGGATTGGAGTGGCCTGAAGCTACTGGAATGTCGAAAATACGTAGAAGAAACAACGACCTGCACTTTTGTCTCTTTGGTGCATTCTCCTGCGTGGAAGTATAAAATTGGTGCGTGAAAAGTTGCGTGGAAGAAAAAACATGGAAGCATCTCTATACATATAACTGAGTGAAGACATTCACCTGCATGCGTGGAAAAATTTGTACCTACGTGGAGGAAAATCAGACAAATATATTTTTGCGTGGAAATTTGTGACCACATTTGTGTGGGAAGGAGATTGCTGCTATTATTTTTGACTGCACATTTGATTTCTACGTGAAGGTTGGCATTCATTGTGTGGAATTCACAGTTTGAAGCTCCTCTATGTGTGGAGATATTGTATTCTGCGTGGAATCTGACCAAAGAGCCAGTGCAAGCAGCAAGAGACAAGTGTTTGGTCCCAAACTTGCATGAAAAAAAAACACAAAGAAAAAATGCACCTGCATGGAATTGCGTGGAAGATTCTTTGATCAAGCATGAAGTGACTGCTTTGCTCTGCGTGGAAGTCTAAACTGCGTTTGAAGAATTTCTCTACTCGTAGCCACATGGGAAGACAGTCATTGTTGCAGCATAGAAGATCTCTAATGCTTGTTGCATGATCTGCATATCTTTAGAAAAGAGTTGGAGTTGAACTACTACGTGAAATTTTGATACTGATACTCAACCAAGGCAACGTGAAGTGATCCTACAACACTTCGTCGAATGTCGAGTGTAGACAACTCGATTGAGAGCGTCAATAACATGGTCACCATAGCCGAAAGCCGGACATCGACTCACCAGCAAGAGAACACCGTGAAGAAGCTCCTAAGGGCTCTGGGTTCTACTTTGCATTGCTCAACGAGCTTTGGAACACCGCAATCTAGCCTTCGACAAGCTAGTTCGAGAAGGACTTCTTGAATACTTCCTTTTCGATGTCAACTGCCAAGAAAAGTGAGTACAAGAAGAATTAGAAGGCAGTACGATGCCGACTATGACGACGAAGAAGAACGCCCCACAAAGCGTTGCCGTCTCACAACATGCGAATATCACGAGCATCTATGAGCAAGTAATTCTCATCATCAGTGAGTCAAAGTTGTAATAACTCTTGAAATAAATAAATAATTTTTTTATTACAATGTCTACTCCAAAGTTGCTTCTTTCCGATGCTCAGTTGCTCAAAGGGCCCAATTTTGCGGCCAGAAAACAAAAATGAAGACAATCCTTCAGTTTGAAGGATTATGGGGCATCGTGACCGGATCGGTGCATGTTCCCACTACTCCTAATGAATTAGTTAAGTATGAGATGGCTAGTGCGAAAGCCTTGATGTTGATAATGCTCAGTATCAGTGACGATGTGCAACCACATGTTTAGAATGCGAGACAAACCAAAGGAGGCCTGAGGACAAGCTGGAAAAAATTTATGAAGCCAAAAATTAGACGAAGATTCTTCATCTTCAGTCAAAGTTGCACACCCTCTCTATGGGGTCAAATGAGAAAGTGGAGGAGTTATTACATCGCATGGCTGAGTTGAGATCGAAGTTATTGGTGCTCGGTGAAATGGTGGATGATAAACTTCTCATCACAATCACCTTGAGAGCACTCCCTTCTCAATTCCGAGTGTTTGTTACGACACTGAATGTGTCTAAAAATAGTGACATTCAAATAGCTTGTGAATTTGCTGCAACAGGAAGAGGCCATCACTTCATCCCATGAGGAGTCTCAAGATAAAGCCCTATTCTCAAAGCCATACCATGGCTAGAAGAATAAGAAGGGTCCCCCAGAGAAGACAAATCAAGCACAACCAAAACAACAACAGAAAGATCAAAAGTCAAAGAGGTGGTGTCACATTTACAGAACCAACACTCATGACACTGATCACTGCTGGTACAATAGCTTGAAAAAGGGTCTTCAAGTCAAACAAGCACATCAGGGCATGAAGATTTTCAAAAGTCCAAATGACGTCCCCACTGGAGAAAGCAGAAGGGACATCTCGCAGCCCAAGAAGATGATGAATCTGATGAGGAGACATCAGAAGGAGCCCATTGTGGTAAGAACCTTGTACTTGTCTCTCAAACTTCTCAGCCCATGAAAGTCTAGTCGATGATAGAATCTGGTGCACGTAAGCATATGTCGGTGTGACAGAACTCATTTGATTCACTACATGAAGAACCAACTAGAGATCGGGTTTAGATAGCCGATGACAAAGAATATGTTGCAGAAGGAATTGGAAATGTCACCATTCCTCTGGGACCATGAAAATGTACACTTACAAAGGTACTATATGTTCTTGGCTTGACTAGTAACCTCTTGTCAGTTACTCAGCTCTTGAATCATCACCTTAAGGTAGAATTTCTTGTTCAAAATGGCATTAAATCATGCTTAATCTCCCAACAAGGTACAGTTCTTGCTAAAGCATTTGTAAAAGATAAGTTATTTGCTTTAGATATTGTTTCATCTTCTGCAGTAGCTTTATTTGCTTCTACAATAGAATCAACTGCCCTATGGCATTTTAGATATGGACACTTGTCGGCTAATTCACTGCACTAGATGAGTTCAAAAGCAATGGTCCATGGACTACCCAAATTGTCCAGTTCCTTTCCTATTTTCCCTAGCTGTCTTGCAGAAAACAACACAGATCCATTTCAAGCGAGCACCTTCCATGCCAAGAAGTGTCTAGAGGTAGTTCATACCGATCTGAACGGCCCATTGCTTGCTTCATTTTCAGGATACAAGTACTTCCAACTATTCATGGATGATCACTCTCACAAGATGTGGGTATATTTCCTAAAGAAGAAAAGTGAGGCTCTTCAACATTTCCAGAACTTCTATCATTGTGTTGTGAAAGAGTCCGGACAACCACTTCTTCTACTTCACTCAGATCGAGGGGGGGAATTCACATCAAATAAGTTCTTGGCCTTCCTGAACCAACAAGGCATTAAGCAGCACCTGACTGCTCCCTACATGCCCCAGCAAAATGGCATTATTGAGCGTCACAATTGCATAGTGATGGAGATGGCTCGCTGCATGCTATCAATTGCAAAGCTAGAAGAATACTATTGGGCTGAAGTAGTACAAACAGCTTGTATATCTTCTCAACAGGGCACCAACAAAGATTCTATAGAACAAAACACCAGAAGAGGTATGGAGTGGTAGAAATTCGTCAATTTCTCATTTGCGAGTATTTGGTTGCACAACATACATACATGTCCCAGCTCATAAGAGAAAGAAGGTAGAGCCAAAAAACTCTCGTGTATCCTTCTTGGCTACAACACTACCTCGAAGGCATATTGTCTCATGGATCTTGAGACAAAGAAAATATACGAGAGTCATGATGTGGTTTGTGACGAGTCATCTTTTGACTCAATAGTATCAATAGAAGATCCACTTCCAACCACCTCTCACCGACTAGTCTCCGAATCAGATGATGAGCCAAAGGAGACTACTTAGAGAAAAGAAATGCTGCCAAGAGAGCTATTTGTTGACCTTGGAGAACTAGAGAATGTGACTCCACATCAATCCACATGGCAACGACATAGTTCTTCTCAAAAGTAGCCAAGTTCTCGTCCGAAGTGGGTACAAAGCACTATCAAGGACTCACATTTGCAAAAACTCCCAGATACATCATCTGAAGTCAAAACAAGGAGTTAAACAAGAAATGAGGTAAACTTTGCACTCACGAGTTCACTGATTAATAGCTCCGAGCCAGATAATGTTTGTGAAGCAATAATTCAACCTCAGTGGAAGGAAGCCATGGATATAGAAATTGACTCACTCAAGAAAAATCGAACATGGGAACTTTTCGATCTCCCTACGGGAAAGAAACCCATATGCTACAAATGGGTTTTCAAGAAAAAATATAAGGTAGACGGATCCATTGACAAACATAAAGCACGTCTTGTAGCGAAAGGATATGCTCAAAAATAGGGCATCGACTATGAAGAAACCTTTGCACCCACTACGAAGATGAAGACCATCAGAGTAGTTTGCGCACTAGCGGCACATAAATGATGGACACTTCAGCAGATGGACATCAAGAGTGATTTCCTAAACGTTGATCTAAAATAAGAAGTATACATGACCCAACCTGAAGGATTTTTTGATGAAGAGCATCCTAAAAAGGTATGTCATCTCATCAAATCACTATATGGACTAAAACAAGCTCCAAGAGCATGGTATATCAAGATCAATGATCACCTTGTGCAACATGGGTTCACTCATAGCCCCTCAGATTCAAATTTGTATATAAAGAAGGTAGGAAAAGAAATTGTCATTCTTGTTGTGTATGTAGATGATCTTGTGATCACTAGCAGTTCAGAAGATCAGGTTGATATAGTAAAGAATGATCTTAAAAGAACCTTCGACATGACAGATTTGGGGCTACTACATTACTTGTCTTGGCTTGGAGATATGGCAAAAAGAGCATCACATTTTTTTCTCTCTGACAAAGTACTTTAGGACACTCTGGAAAAAGTATAGAATGATATTGATCAAAACCTATATCCACTCCCATGGAAAAAGGCTTGCAACTTGTAAGATTCCAGGGACTCACCTTAAGTAGATGCTACTCTTTACAGGCAATTTTTAGAGGGCTCATCTATTTGACATATACCACTGCTATCTCTCTATCTATCTATCACCGGAATGTAACAAAGCTTGTTTTGAGATATGTCTGAGGAACAACTGATTATGGTTTAGAATATAAGAAGAATGATCAATTCTTCTTACAGGGATACGTCGACTCGGACCATGCCGGATCTGTTGATGATAGGAAGTCAACTACAGGATACATATTTCATCTCGGATCTGGACCTATCTCGTGGATAAGCAAGAAGCATAATGTTGTTTCTATCTCATCCACAGAGGTAGAATATCACATCGCACGAGGAGCTGTGTGTGAAGTGATATGGTAACATCATATTTTAGATGACCTGGGAATTCCTGATAAATAGTTACCTATTCTCTATTGCAACAATCAGAGTGTGTTGAAGCTCGTGTAGAATCCAGTCTTTCATGAACGAACAAAGCATATTGAAATTGACTACCATTTCATTCGAGAGCACATCTTGAACCATCAAATTCAGCTCCAGTACTGTCCTACAGAAGCACAAGTTGCCGACATTCTCACTAAATCTCTTGGAAAAGTGAAATTTGAACTTTTCAGGGGTCACATTTGCAAGAATAATGTAATAAGGGGGTGAATGTTAGCATACGTTGCATAGTCATATTTTAGGAGTGTTTTTCTATTTTATCCCTTTATTATCTCTTCCTTGGTGTATTCCATTATTCTCTCCCCTTCATCCAAATCTTCCT